>JADLIF010003367.1:0-42190 GCA_016648015.1 Steinernema khuongi
TTCAGTTCTCCGATTTTACGCAGCATTCTCCGGGAATTTTATCGGCGTTCGCATGAGGGCTACTTTGCGCACTTACACAGTAAGCGTCGCCAGAATCTGAGGGGGGCAGTTCAGACGGTTCCCTGGTAAGAACGGCTTCCAGAATCGACAAATAAAAAATCGCAACGCGAGCTAACCCAATATGGTAAAAATATTGAGATCCGTCCATGTCGCAGCAAAACTCCCTTCTCCATATTTGCCTAAAACAAAAAATAACGAATATGGCACACTAAAATGTTACAAAACGAAGAATGGAGCACTGTTTTCCCATGCTAGCAATGATACGTGCTCCCACATGTTATTTAACAATTCACGCATTTGTTTACAATAAATGTGAGTGTAGTAACAGTTATATGTATAAATAACGACGACAGACAAAAAGTGAACGACGCCTTGATGAAGGAAGATAGAAGTATAACGTAGATCATAAGAATTCACCCGAATGCTGCATACCTGTAAGCACACTATATTTAAAGTAGACACATCTATGTGAATATGAGACTTACAATGCAAACTATACTTTTCCGCAAAGTGATATAAGCTTTTGTCTAATGGCCTGACGTATTGGAGGCACTTGTTGAGTTCAGGCGGGACATTTTGTTTTCCATCTCCTAAAACAATATGACGATGATGGGACTCAACAGAACACCGTTACGCATTGACTAACATCGACTTTTAATAGTAAGTCGCGGACGATTTGGTTCATTTTTATGATAACGCCGATCGGATCCTTGATTATCGGGAGGACACTCCGTTTAGGAGCTTTCGTGTGTGTGTCGAGCTTACTTAACGTATTCGTGGCATTACCTGCATGTAGAAATTAGTTCGGACACCAGAGGGTTGGGGGGAGGCTTGGGGAGAGACAATACGCGAGAAAAACGTACGAATTTCACAAATGCACGTATCAGGAATATCTCCATTCATAGAATTGTTCGACGAGGACTTCTTCGCTTCTTCTAATTCTTCCCGTAGGTAGTTATTTTCTTGTTTTAACCGGTGCACTTCATCCTGTAAACATAAAATATGACAAATTAAACAGTAGAGGAAACCTTACATTCTGTTGTGTTGTTTCCGTAAGTTCCGATTCAGCCAGGACAACACGCTCAAGGGCACTGTTCAATCTATCTGATAAATCCGACAGCTCTTGCATTCCAGTTCTGAATGTAACTTGTAGCACTAATACATCGACCACGATACCTGTGAGAACGTTCTAGTGCCTCATTCTCTAATTCCAAACTGCGAACAGCATCTTTCAGCTGCTCACACTCCGTACTTTTATCTTCCAGTAGTTTAGTCAGACGCTGCTCATTGGACAACAGATCGCGGCGCTCCCGGTCATGACGTTCCTAAACCGAATGGTGAGAAGAATAATAAGTACACATGAAAACTACACTTTGTGTTTGCTGTTGCGATTTCAAGAGGTCGATAGTATGCAAAAGCTTATTCTTGTTCGCCTTTAGATCGTCGATTTCCTTAGTCAGAGATTCTTCTAAATCACGGCTGTCAGTTTGATATTCGTCGAAATCTCGTTGTTCCTTCTCCAAGCTAAAAAAATAAACACTTAGACGAGAACCTTAGAGAGTCATGAACATACAGTTCTTGTAATCTGGTGACTTCCTTCTTGTAGAATTCCAACTCCATTAGTTCAGTGTTATTATTAGACATCTTGATAGTTCTACAATTGTACACTTCGGCACCGCGTGTTAACAAACATCTCGCCATCACACTTCACGACGTTCCGGCTAAGACCGCGGGGCATGAGCATATTACGTCACAGCATGCATGCTAAGAAACATTTTGGCATGATGCATATGGAGTGTGAAATGCTCATTTACAATTAATTTTAAGAGCATCGAAAAAGACCGAGAATAAAATTAAAAGCGAGCAAAGAAAATTCTAACGACCAGCACATGGCAAAAAAAGCCAACACGCAGTAAGAGGGGTAAGCAACCCTCGGCTCGGATATTGGGTCAATTAAGCAAACAGTTTATTCGTGTTCATCTGAAGCTCACTTTCGTGCTTTACTCATTGAACGGAAAGTGAATTACAGATATTGGGGTGGACTGTCGATTTTTTGTTTCTTCTTCACATGAAGAAAGAAAACTATGCAGATGCGAAATGTGAGCTATATATGAAATCGCACTATTTAGACTGAGCGCAAGGCCACATATGTATGGTAAATAAGACACAACGATAATCGACGGAACATGTCGAATCACAATGGAATATGAAGGCAAACACATCGGAAGAGAAGACCAGCACATCGTAAGCAAAGAACGGAATTATTATACCTCAAGAACAATATGATACAAACAAGAGAACGTTTGATGAAGCATTACAACGAAGAAGGAAAATAGGCACACAACATAATTTGAAAACTTTAACGGAATTATATAAACTAGAATAAATTAGATATTAGTAATACAGAATATAATACAAAATTAAAGTTCTCGCAATAGAAATCATAGGGATATGGCACACGGATGTAAAACTGTTCAAACATGATTACAACACCGTGCACTTGCCCTTCTTCTTAGGTTTCGGGGGAGGGGTCAACACAGCTCTAATAGCCTCATCGAATACCTGCTTCAAGCCTTTCTGCGTCAACGCAGAACATTCCAAATACTTGACGGCATCTGAAAATTAAATGAGATTAGGACGGGTAGAAATAACGGTAACTATACTGATTTCCTTGGCCATCGCCAATCCCTGATGGTAATTGATGGGGCTCAATCGACGTTCCCTGAGCTTTTCAACGGTTTCGCGATCTTCTCTTAAATCAAGCTTTGTACCAACGAGAATCACAGGAGTGTTTGGGCAGTGGTGAGAAACCTCCGGATACCATTTCGCTCTAACATTTTCAAATGAGGCAGGATTCACGAGCGAAAAGCAAATGAGGAATACGTCCTGAAATCAAGAGAGTGATTGTTGAAAATAAGGTAAATGTGAGTCTCACCGTCTGTGGATAGCTGAGAGGCCGCAACCTATCATAGTCCTCCTGGCCAGCTGTATCCCAGAGTCCCAAGTTGATCGGTCGTCCATCAACCATCACATTAGCCGAGTAGTTGTCGAATACGGTAGGAATGTATTCTCCAGGAAAAGCATTGGTCGTGTAGCTGATCAGGAGGCAGGTCTTACCGACAGCGCTAAATAAATTTGTCATGATAGTCTAGCACGCTAAACATACCCGTCACCAACGACAACGCATTTGATGGCCTGCATCGCAGCCGAAACCTAAGACTCGCGGACCTCTGAAAAGTAGCAAAAACGGTTATGTATGGTGACGATATTGTAACAAATATTTGACTTTTCGCGCTCTATTTGACTGGCAACGGTGGTATTTCAACGAAATGTGTATGACACAGAAAACACAAATAAAATGAAATAAAGCGAATCTAACGGAACAAAAAAAAAAGCGCGAAAAAAGACATAAAAGGACGTCGTGCATATTAAAAAGCACGAATACGTCAAAACTAAAAAGTAGAACCTACAATCGATTGCGTTAACAGTCGCCAACAACTCATATTCGTCTTGCGCATTTTGACAGTTACTGCTAATCCATAATCTCCACTAAACAACGTATATTTTCGTGTGTAATTAGCACGACGACGAAACGAAGTATTGGATCTAGCACCACACAGTGTTCACAGCCGCACTGTCGGTGGACATGAGCGAGTGCGGTGAGGATTCGGTGCTGCACATATCTATCAAATCGCGCCATTCAGTGCACAGCATGAAATCGCGAGGTTCCAGCACGGAGAGAAAGCGGAGGCGGCGACACCTTTCCATTGCGCGCGTATCACCGGTATCGGCCAGATTGGCTCGGCATGGAAGACTGGCATTTGCAGAAAAAAAAGAGAAAGTTGAGCAGAAAATCGATCAGTGAGAAGTGAAAGAACGCTATCGATTGACGCGACTGGCATTGAAACAACAACAGTCGAATGACGATGATGACAAAGAAAGGAGCGTGATGATGTGAGGCGGCGTGGGCGCGACGCGAACGACAAGAAGAAGAAGACGGAGAAGGACACGTCGGCAGCGAAGTTGCGAGATGAGCGTGTGAGCCGAACTACGACGATCCACTCGGCCGGAGAGGTTCTGCTCGGGGCGAATGACTCGCGCCTCATCTGCAGTCACCGCTGATCATCGCACGTCCGCTCAACTCACCCGTCGTGACTGACTGATTGCGAGCGCGGCAACATAATGCTGCTGCTGCGAACAAGCGACCTATTCGACACTTTGACCCAAGCAGCAGCGGTAACGGAGGCAAGGAGCGCCCGGCGAGGCATTCTTCGCTTATTTGAGAAGTTTTGCTTCTCGTCGCCAGCAGTTCACACTCAGCGAGCGAGTTGCGAAACATTGCCCTAGAGCAGACATCGCATGAGTTACTGTCTCACGACCACTTCGCCACTCGCCCTGCACTCAGCGTTCAGCTTCACTCCTTTTACTCCTTTTGTCGCCACCTCATCAGGGGCATGGCAATTCGTCATCGCGAGACCACCGTCGGAAAGGGTTTCCGGGCGGAGCAGGCTGACAGAGACGAACGTATGAATAACTGACGAGCGAGAATGGTCATAAATCACAATAGGTTGTATGAGTGAAAGTAAATGTTACAGAGACGACGGAAAAGAGCGATGTTCGCAGGTCTGCCTTCGGGAGCTTAGTGATCGAATCGATCGTGATGGTACAGGAGAGGCTGACTCAGCACCGGTCCGTCCTTCGCACTGACAATTGTGACTCGCTCCAGTCGGGCCGCCGCTTACTTCCGGTGAAACAGTCATCGCTCTTTATAGGAACAACAGTCGGCCCTCCCGCACTTTGACGTTTATCGTGTGTTGAAGACCACGAGTTAACTGTATGGGAACAATTTGGTACGGTAGTGGATACTACTGTATACACCTCATAAAACCCTGCCTTGAACTGCAATGGATTCTGTCGTATGAACGATAGGAGATCATTCAGAAAGGGTTTCCGGACATAACACACTGATTACCTTCTATTTTACATGCATGTCGTAAAACGTCTTGAACACTCTTTCGCATGTCGTAGGACGTCTTGAAATAGATCTTCTTAAATGCAGAATGTAAAGTAGCAAACCATATCGAACACACGGTAGGAAGAAGCCAATAAGTTACTTTTATAAGGACTACTTGGTACCAGGTGCGGTATAGTACAAGATCCTTCTGTACGTAGTAGCCGATGTTATACGACAGGAACTGTTCAATATTTACGGATTTGCATATGGTACTTAAGGAGTGATATCGGTGTAATCTTGGGGATGTGCACTCTCTTAAATAACTTTGAACTTTTCCGTTGAAATAGATTGTTTCATCCGGCACTGAATCAAACTGCAGTTGGTAGGATCTTCCTTTTCCGTGTACAGTCATATCCCAGTTACTCAGCGGGAAGACTGATCCATAAGAGGATTATCAGTTCACTAAGTTAGTAATCACTGTATCATTTTACATTGAATCACTCTGGGAACAGCAGAGCCTTTCCTCTCCGCGCACAGTCATATTTCATTCAAAAAACTTGCTTATTGTTAGTCAGAGAGGAAAATGATCAATTGGATTGGGAGTCGGAGCTTCAAAGGAAATCCGGTCACTGCATCTCTTCACGGTGAATCACTATGGGAACAATAGAATCTGTTGTCGCTGAGGATAGATATATTTAATACCAGGGTTTCGTAACGAAAAGGGAGTTACAGCTTAAGATTTTTGGGCCCTGAACATACCCCCCATACTTCGCAAAACGGTACTCTTTTCCGCTCGTAGCGCTACGCACTATATGTCCTATATGTCCACTATATGTCGCCCCGTGTCTTTCGGCGATTCAGCCGAAACATAGTGGAAGTGGAAGGCCTAAGCGCGTTGATTACAGCGCACACATCGGTTCGTACCCACCCATACAAAATCGCCCCTAAGAAGTCCAAAAACTATTTGATAGTAAGATTGTCAACAGCATGAATTTTGCAGTCAACAGAATGAAAGCAGTTTGTTTGGCCTTTTATTTCCACTATGTTTTAGCTGAATCGCCGGAGGACACTTAAAAAGGTTTACATGTAAGCACAGATAGATCGCACTAACAAATGTTTTCAACGAGAAGGACGAAAAAGTCACCAGCTTCTAACAAGAACTCAATGGCACTGCAAGAGTCGTGTGATTATCTTTTGTGTGCCCAGTAGAAAAGAAAACGTTGTCGAACTTTATTGTAAAGTGTCACTGGTCACAAAAACTGTGCCTTGATCCTTCTCTTCTGTCGATGATAGGCGCTCGTTAAGCCGACAGAAGATCTGAAATTCCGCTTGAGACTCCTCTGGAACACTCCTAGGAACAGTACCTGTATCCGATCGCTTGCCGTACACCCTCATCATGGCGCTGAAGTCTGGGACCATTCCGTAGATCGTGCGGACGGAACGTGGATACTCATAGTTCCGCTTCAGGACGTAGCCGCTGCTTAACGAAACGGCAACGAAAAAAAACAGAACAGCAAAAAAGACGACGGTAACACTCTTCATATCTGAAAAATCGGTTCTGAGGCAGAGACTAAGAGATCTCCGAAATTCGGGAAACGTCAGAGTTCGCGCACCAAGGACGGAAATGGGCCGAGAGTTCACAATTGCGAATTACCATAATTGGATAAAGTACTTGACGCACTGCCGACAACAAGCGATGACAAGCAGCAACCCTTTGTTTTAACTTTGCTCGCAAACGCAAGACGCCAATTGCTATTCTTAAACGGTTCTCCGACGTCAGATCGGATCATCGGGAATCTTTGTCTGCTAAGGATTAGGAGACTATTTTAAACCATGCGACCTTTATTGTGAACGATAACAGTAAATACAAACGCAAAAGGAACCCGTAGCGAGAGGCCGAGGAAAGAGGCTGTCCCTTACATCGGAATTAATTGGTGAACGCCATTTTGGAGAACTCATTTCTCGGAAGGTCGACGAAACTTTAAATTGAGTTTTAGGAAACGAGAAAGGACAGCTCTGCAGATTGACACTGTGACTTTGAAGATAAGGGCGACGGAAACGCGGAGGAAATGGCGATTAAGAGTCCAGGCAAGGATCAGATTCAAGAGGAGCTTTTAAAATACGTCGAATTAATTTAGGACGCGGAGAGCACAGTGTCCACGGCTGAAAGCGGAAACGGAAATAAACAGGAAGGCTCACATCTCTGTCCAATCCAGGCCCGACAACATGGATTTCGTGAATTTCGCACATTTCAAACGATAAGTGGGTGGGGGCACGGAAGGCTCACGTGCAGAGTCGACCGAGACATTGTTTTGCGGTGGCGATAAGCACCTTAGGAGACACTTATGGGTAAGGGAATTGAGGCAAACAAAGAGGCCGGCGAGTAGGAGAGGGCGGTCAAAAGGCGGATACACCTACATAGGAGTAGTCGTGGATTTGCCGGCACATTATAATGGCAAGCGAAATGCCAATTATCTAAACATAAACACGAGCATAAAGCTTGATCGTTACGCCGTGGGCCTACTTGGAAAGCGGCTAGGCCAAAGCCAACAGCTGCGAAAATAATCACTTGCTGATCGAACCATTCCTGGAGTTTTTTGTGGCACCCCTAAAACTCGCGGAAATTAACAAATGGCGGCTGCGTGGGCACCTCCGTGTGGACCGAATTGTTAAAGGCCTGTGAGTAGTACGGATAGATTGAGCACATCGAATCTATGGGCTGGATGGACCAGGCCCGCGCGGTCTGAGTCTGCTTACAGCAGGAGTACGGTACGAACGACTGCGTTCCGCGTTCTCGGTTCGTTAGGTACCAGTAGCTGGCGTAGTAGTCCCTCGGGCCGTTCCCTCCACAACACTGCTGCTAAACACACGGCACTGCACGGAACTAGTGGAGAGATGTGAGACGCAAGAGTTAAAGGCCACCACGCGGACTATAGGCAGAATCTGACTGGTCACCGTTTGATGGCGCCACATTCGGTTCACCGCCGGCTGTTGGCAGCGAGCGAGGCTTCTGGGCATCGGGTTCCGGAAAGTCGCCTCTCGCATCGACATACAACAGGTCACAGGCACGTTTGGTTTTTCTTTCGAGTCTTCGTAGCTAGGAGAAGGAGGACCCTGAAATGCAGGGGCTTGAATCAGTTCGCATTCGATTAGTTTCTGTTTTGGATTCCATATTATAGTAACCCGAAAAGTTTTGACTTCGCTTCTAATAACATAAAAACCCTGTCAAATCGTCTAGTAGTCTTACTTTCTTATAGTCACGTCTACTGAAAGGTGTCTGGAAATCTTTTTGCATCGTACACTTAAACTTCAAAATGTGTAGAACTTTGCTTTGTGGCCAATGGCAATGACGTTTTCTGCCCTTATAATGCCTATGTACGTGCCCTAATTGTAATTGTAATTTTCGACATTCGCACTTTTGTTTGTCTCACGTGCCGGTTAACTACTGTAGGTAATTATTTTTTAAATAAGTTAAATTCCATGTCTGGTTTACGTCTTGGAACCAGACAACAAGGAAACTGCGGTTTGAAAGTTTGACTGCCCTTCTGACTTACAGCGGGTCTGTGTCACTCGCCGGTGTTTTGCTGGAGGTTTACTTTCACATGCCGCTAATTTGAATTTCATAAGGCTCACTGAACGCAAATTAAATCTACGGTTGTTTCCCGGAATCTCGATGAAAGCCGTCGGCGTAATTGCGTTGCCCGCTGATAGGCTGTTTTGAAACAGACAAATGGTGTGGGCAATTACGAAGCGCTTTAAGCTTGCACTAGGTGGGAAGAGCTTGATAGGAAAGTGAACTACTGCAAAATATTTTCATCCTCAGAGCCTACATTCTGAACGAAATGTCGTTTATTTGGACGTGAAAGTAAAGGCCTTCAAAATTTCCCGAAATTACGGTAGTTGATGCTTCTTCGTCGTTAGTTTTTATCCCCTACGACAGGAAAAAGGGACTCAAATAGATTCATATAAAATATGGACAAGGAACTTACCATTGGTCGTGTAATTTCTGATGCCTCAGCCGACGTCAGGAAAACGAAGGAGTCCCTCCAGTGACTATGGAGCCAGTCTTCGCCACTATCCATTCCACAACATTTCTCCTACACATATAATTATTGACCGTCTTCCATAAAAGAAAAGCACTCACAAAAAACTGCATCTTGTCCACGACGTCTGTGATCCGTCGATTGCGCTCTGATTCAAGATTCACACCGTAGTTGTGCTTTATCAGATTCTGATAGTGTGTCTTGAATTGCACGCTTGCGATCTACAAGTCTTCGAACGTCGTGAACAGAGACAAACAAAGCTGCAAGGCACAAAATAACACAATCACGCGGGTGGCCTTTGGGTCTCGACGGAATCAGAAGCGCTTACGTAGAACTGGATGGTGTCCATAAGCGGAGTGACCCACTTGTCCCGGCTGTAGCGATTGGCGGAGATGTTCGCTAGGTAATGTGGCATGCGGTTGTCGCGGAACTGCATACGTGTTAGTTGAGATGGCTACTCTTGCCACATTGCACTCACCTTGTCCCTGTAGAAGAGGGCGAACACGCCAATGCACAATTCGGCGAAGAAGATTAATATCACAAAGGCCACAAACTGAAAGACGCGGTAAAACAAAGAACATCAGTTGGGAAAGTGAATAAACGGTAACGGGAACAATAAATTTAACGTAATTTGCCTAGTACTAAATGATGTTGGGTTCCGAGACGTGCTTAATAGTCCTCAGCGGTTAGTGGCCAACACTTGGAAATCGATTGTTAGCATTTGTCAAAATTTCCTATGTGAAATCATCTATGTAAATAAAAACTACGGATAAAAGGAAACTAAGAGCATATCTTCACCGTACAAATCATGATTGTGGATTGAATATTCCATTCGTCTCGAGATTTATTTTGGCGGAGATCAGTCCAGAAAAAATAAAAAAAAGTAAAATAGAAGCTGAAAAGACTCACTCCGGCCAGAAGACATCTCGCTCCCTTGATGGCTCCGCAACAAGCGAGGAATCCCGTGAACAGGGTTGTGATTCCAGAGGCAATGGCGAAATAGCAGGCAAACCTCAGGAGAGGGTCGTCTTCGGAGAAGTCAACCAAGTCGAGAACATAACTTCGACGGGGCTCCGCCAGCATCCACACCCCCAGGAACAGAATTCCGAACCCGCTGCACCAGAAAACCACAGAATACATGATCATGCAGTACTGTGGGCATTTGCTTCCACGATACATCTGGAATCGAGAAACTGACTGATTACCGGTCAGTTGGAAAGGCGTTCGCGACGGGAAGAAAAAGGGAAAGCGGTTAGCATCGGCGACTGACCTCCGGGTGACCTTTGGAAACGACTGACAATAAATTAATTGCAACAAACGGTAAAAGAGGGCGCACGAGGACGTCTTGTCCCAAGGAGTCAGATGTGCTGTCGGCGGGACCGGAGCGGTTGGCAGCCGCCCAACAACTGTCGTGTGAGTAAGCTGGGGTATGTTTCGCCTTTGGAGATGAATATAGTGCTCAAGACTAAAATAATGCAATCTGGAGATCGCCGATGGTGGAGGAGCAAAACACAGGGAAGCTGAACAGACAACGTGGTCGGGAACAGCGGGAAAGACGCGGGAAGACGTCGGCGTTTGTGTTTGTTTGGTTAAGGGCGCACGGACAGGCCACATCGGTGGTCACAACGTTATTGATTGTGAAGAAAATTTTGTATGTACAACACTTTGCACAGGTGACAGTTCATGCTTTTCTGATCTTTCAGAATTGCAAACAGTGTGGCTGTTTAAGGAAAACATTGGTAAATAGGATAGTGTCGCGCTTTTGAAGACCAAATCAACAGTATTATCATAAGGGTCACGAGAATATTACACTTATTATGTACCAAATTAATTAATTCGTTGTTTTAATAAGATTGTTTACCTGTGATAAGCTGACTTCTGGTTGGGCCAGAAATAGGTCAACCTAAGGAAGAAACCCAATAACTTAACCTCCTCGTGGAACGCTCTACACACGAGGATCTTTTTACTCTGACCATCTTGTTTGGAGTCAGAGTGCGGTTTGCGTAAGACTCTCCCAAACTTGTGTGTCTGCTCATCGTTTCTTCAGTTTCTTATGATGACGAGTTTTCCCTGCCCACATTCATATCTCCCCGCCTATCTTGCAAAACAAGGCAATCTCTTTCATCTGATGAAATAATATTATCTTCAATCCGCGTCAGACATCCTTATTCTAGTCAACCTAGAACCGGAGCCAGTCGTGGCTGACGAGCTTTCTACCCCTCAACTAACGAATGACAGAACCGGGTTGAAGAAGTAGAGACCGTGGATGCACTTCTTGTTCTTGAGCTTAGCGGTGGTGTCATCGAATCACATCATTGGTATCGCTAAGTGTGGGTCTTTGTCACAGAGACACCATATGGTTATCACCTGACGTTTCTGTAACAATTAACAAGAATTAACCATTTACCCGTTTATATTTATATTTTTTTCGCATCCCTCATCTCTATGTTATGTCGTTCATCATAGTCCGGGAAGATCATCACACGTAAAGCACACTTTTCTGCCGTCGAAGGGTGCTGCGCATGCCACTGAAGAAGAGATCGTGAGTGAATCGGCCATCCTCCATGGGTTCGAGGTCCCACCACGATATCGCGTCCCTGGCCTTGTTACGTGTTTTGACTGATGTTTCTACACAGCACTAGACCCGTCTACTATGAAATACTAGACCTGTCTACTAAACACTAGATCTGTCTACAACGAGTTACTAGACCTGTCTACACAACACTAGACCTGTCTACTACGAAATACTAGACCTGTCTACACACAACACTAGACATGTCTACTACGAAATACTAGACATGTCTACTACGAAATACTAGACTTGTCTACTACGATATACTAGACCTGTCTACACACAACACTAGACATGTCTACTACGAAATACTAGACCTGTCTACTACGATATACTAGACCTGTCTACACACAACACTAGACATGTCTACTACGAAATACTAGACTTGTCTACTACGATATACTAGACCTGTCTACACACAACACTAGACTTGTCTACTACGAAATACTAGACCTGTCTACTACGATATACTAGACCTGTCTACACACAACACTAGACCTGTCTACACACAACACTAGACATGTCTACTACGAAATACTAGACTTGTCTACTACGAAATACTAGACCTGTCTACACAACACTAGACCTGTCTACACACAACACTAGACCTGTCTACTACGAAATACTAGACCTGTCTACACAACACTAGACCTGTCTACTACGAGATACTAGACATGTCTACACAACACTAGACCTGTCTACTAATCACGTGCCGAATCGACTTTGGCACGGGAACCGCCATAGTCGACTGCGATGATTTGACGTTCGCCATCCAATGCGGACCGGACGATATCGAGAAGGCCACCAACATATTCATTGACAGCACCGTCATCGAGAAGCACAACATGCGCTGTCCGTTACACGTCTCGGATGCCAAACTGGAAGAAACGCGGACAACTTAAGTAAATTGATGAAAACGCTCCAGGAACTAGTGCCACTTTACCGGACTTTCCCAGTTGTTTATTATCCCTTTTGCCTATTTCTTCGTGAGTCTCCTACCCGTCTTTTCTAGTTGTTCTCTTTTTCCTTACATGTTGCATTCATCCCTCTCAAGTCACTCTGCAACCAGAGTGTAACGATTCGCTTATCTTGGGCTAGTCTGATCACAATATTTTCACATACTTAAAATGCGTGTTCTTCAAGTGCGGCTAAAGTTTAGTTAATAGCCGCGTTTAAACTGTTGACTTCTCACGCTAGTGGGGAGGCAGTAGAAATGACATGATATGAACAACACAGAGTTTAATAACTCCAATCCGATTTGCGAACACATGCACCGGAATTGGATCAGAGATCAGGCCTCGTTTTGTCCTTTTGTGAGATCGCTTTAAATGCAGCAACGGAGTCTCATAAAGGCCGCCGTTATGGCCGTTGACCAAGGATGTCGGGTATTGGAGCTCTAAAATCTAGCTGATAACAGTTTACATGGCTAAAAATGGATTTCCCACACGAAAATAGTGATAGCGTCTTACAGGAAGTTGCATTGTTCTCATATAATTCTAAATTCGGGATTCATTGTTAAAGTGTGACTTTCATCAATTGCTAAATGTAGAAATGTGAAAGGAACCCAAAGGGAACAGAAAGACGAATTTCTTACCTATGATCGTTCTATATATTTACGGGCTCATCGTAGTACCGGAAAACTGCATTGGCGGTCTTTAGAAAGCATTGAAATGTCAAGCGAACCGGTTTAGTTCATTCGACGGAAAGGAATAAGCCGACATTCCTTATCGCACAACAATTTTCTGAACTTTTGAAAGTTGCGAGTGATGACATACATCACATTAGAAACCGGTTTCCGCCGTAAGCAAAACTCCTGTTTTGGCAGTGAATTGTGGCTCCGCAAAGAACATCGGACGAGCTGGAATTTCTCCGAGCCGAATGACGTCCTGGGTTGAACAATGGTCAAAGTTCTCGGTTCCATCAACATGCAATTAATGTGGTGGACCGGACCCGGACATTCTTGATCGCTGATCGTGCTCGGGACAAAGTGCGGCACAACGCGACGCAGCTCATAAGTCATTGAAACCATAACATTTGCCGTTTGTAGTCGTGCAACGGCGTTTACAAAGTCACTAAAAAGACAATTGAACTCTCGCGGCGATCGGCATCACAAACAGTTCGAAGCTCAAAGGTCGACGTGCCCCGATAGAGCGCGCGGCGGATATGGTAGCCCGGAGGGCGAAAGACGTGAAGAAGTGCAACATTCCTCAAATACTTTATCTGCTCATTTGCTTCGAACTGTCAACAGTAATAAAACTTTGTATGCAAGGGAGACCAACAGGAACACGTCGAGATCACTGGATGGTTTATTAGGACGGCACTAGCGTGGACCGCAGACTGGCGTAGTCTTCTAGAAGGTGTAGTCAATGAAGACGGTGTCCACGCTGCGGCCAGCACGCGAAACGGCCATTTCGTCTTCGTCCATGGAACTGCAATGGTACAGTTAAAGTCAGGCCACGATCACGCCTTCTTCATCTGTTGTTTGTCGTGTGCTGTTCAAAGTTTACATTCCAAGCAGGGAATGGAGCACAAAGAACGAAAGAAGAGCATAGGTTGTTCCTTGTCAGGAAGAGAAAACATGATTAGGTTGCTCCACCGTTAGTTGGTTGGTGGACTAGTTTTGGGCGTCAAGACGCTTGGAATCTTTTTAAATAAAAACTCGCTTATGTTTTCGTGAAATGCGTCGAACAAAGATTGATCAGGGTCGGTCGGTACAGCGCTTCCAGTATTAGTTGCTCAAATAGTTTTGTTCCTTGAGCTCCAGAATCTTGACGGAGCTAAAACGTGATCAAAGGGCATGAAATAACGGGGGTGATTAAGCTTTAGAGTGTTCAGTCCATAATTCTGTTCAGCTTTCTGAAGGACTTTGTCTTTTTGCGTATCTCTTTTTTAAGTAATTCTTGATGACTGAAACTGTGCAACTAAGACGCAAAGAACACTTGACGGAACACTTTTGAACACTTTTGGCAAAGCACATTTCTTGAAAAGTATGTTTCACCTTCGCCCCTTGCGCTCTCTGGTGGATACTTTTTTGATTTTTCTAAAAATCACATTTGTTTGCCGCTGGGACCATCGAACGCTCACTTCTGGGCTATCAGCAATTTTTTGCCACAATTGGGTGAAGGCGTCCGTTTTCGCAAGCGCGCCCACTACAAACTAGTCAACGTGCCAAAAGTGGGTCGCTGGCGCAAGCCCCACTGCCACTGCTTGATAATAGTTTGTCGCACCTGCACCGAGACTATGCCATTGTTTGAATCCCATTACCGAAGGGGAGCGAGATAAGAGAGCCGCAGTCCCCGCAAGCGGACTTCGACCGTGTAGGCCAATGCGCTAGACAACGTGGACACCCGCTGGCGGCCCCTTGTTCAATTAGCAACGTTACCGTATGCTGTGGATAGTTTAAAGGTCAATGAACTTTGTGAAGGAAAGAAAGGAACTTACGTAAAGGCGCCAATGGCGAAAAATGACTTTTTCGAGTTAGAAGGCGGCAAGGCGGCCAGAACTTGTTCGCTCAAACCCGTCGATCGTCTTAATCTGCAAAAAGGAACACACGTTGTTGGGGATGCTACTCTTTGATTTGTTACCTGAGAAGGGGGATCGCGTTGACGAGTCCCAGAAGAACGAGGAATGCTAGGTATCGGAGGAATGTGCACGAGGAAGAGCCGTTCGTCATCGAATGGATCACACCGCTCTGTGTTACCTGGAAAGGCTGGAGGCTCATCTTCAATGTTCAGCTAACTTTTTGCCTCTGGCGACAGCAGTGCTCTTTGCAAGACTGATAAGCGCGCTACACGTCATATTATGCAGGCACGACGGAAGCGTGACTGTGCGAATTCGCGGCGGGTAAAGTACAAAAGCTTCTTGGAGCAACGTCCTTATCGCGGCGGGGCCCCGCCACCTACTGAAGCCGGCGTCGTGCTTCGACGGCTGGGTGGGCGTTGGAAACGCGAACGGATGCCTAACTTGGGTCAACGAAGTGATAAAGTCGCCAGACCAACGCTGGTTTAGTACCGCTATCAACCGCCGCCGACAGAGATCTTTTCTCAGCTACGTGAGAACTTCTGCTCCCGGAGCGGCGACTGAAGGAAGTAAAAAGTAGCCGGTGTAATTAGGTGGTAAGCGATCTGTGCAGTTGGTAGGTGGTTGCAAGTACATGTTGTAGGGCTTTCGCCAATTTAGTGAAGTAAGCGGGGTGTGGCCAGCAGATGGAGTCATACAGCAAATGGAACCGGCACCACTGGTGGCGGATTTTTTCCTGAAGGTGGAAAAGAAGCCATTCCAGGCAGGCCTTCTGAGCTGTGAGAGAAGAGATGGCAGACATGCAAGCGTATGGTCCAATTTTTCCTTTTTATTTCACCAGAAAATAAAAAAAAACTCGACAGGTCTGCAAATTTACTACCGCCACGGACGTCAGCAGACGTAAATGTCTATTTCCATATTTCATTGTCAACCGTGGACGACATGGAATCTTGTATCCAGCTGTTGTCCGGCTGCCCTCGAGGACTCTCCACCGAAGACTTAAATTTGCGCGAACGGGCACCGAAAGGGAGAGAGTGAGACGCGGCCGACTTCCAGCCGGCTGACATCTATCTGTACACTTATTTTTCCGGCACACATGAAATTAATTTATGCCTTAATTCGTTTAAAGCAACGGAATCTGTGCGCCGTCATCGCCTCGGTTACGCAACTTACGAGTGGCTGTGTGAACGAGCTAGTGCGACCGAGTACGTTGGAACAGATGCGGGAAAAAGGGGGCATGATCATCCGTTGGCTACATACTGGCAATGTTATGGTTCCATTTTTCGAAATCGACACGATATTAGCGACTGATAACAATGGGGGAAATGTCACAGTATGCATGTAGGGGGCGCGCCTTCCTTGAATTGGGCACGTCATGCCCATAAATCACTGTCAGCCACCACGCACCGGTGCAGCTTCATGGGCACGCGGCGGGCAGAGAAAAAGGTTTTATGCAATCAACAGACCACCGAACCGTTGGTGGAGCCTCCCTCACTTCGGACCTGACGAGCTGGAAAAGCCACAAAAGGTCGAAGTGTAGGAGGATTTAGAATATCAGATTTCACGCGAAGAAGACTACCGGACAAGAGGAAATCCCGTTTCCGGAGGGACGTTTCCGTGTGTTCACAGAAGATGCAGCACGTCTACGTGAGAGTTCAGCGTTGGTGAGGGCGTTTCAGTGCCCTTTTAAGTACACTGGCTGTTAGCCAGTTCCTGGATGCCGGAACTTGCCATCTTCGGCGTTCCGGACTCCACATGTCACGAATCACACATTCAAACTTGGGTAATAATCTCTTTATTGCCTTCTGTTTACAACTTTTTACAATTGCGACTGGCCGAACTCCCTTTTCAGCCGTTCGATCCTTAGCTGGTCGACCAGGTCCAAGTTAGTGCCGTTGTTCCCGTAAATGTATTTCGCTTTCAACATGTCGCCGACGACGGTCTCCTGCGCCACCGGATGCTCGGCCATGGCATCGGGCAGGCAGTCCAGGTCCATCTTGTCAGTTTCGTCCGTGCCGTCCTCCTCGGACGACGTCCACATCCACAACTCTTTCTTGTCGTGCCCATTTTCCGACCTATAAAACAGGATGAGTTTGTTGGAAAGGAATTGCCACTCACATCAACAATGCTTTTGGTTTCCTAGGGTAATCCGGAGCGTTTCCTCCACACACTAAAGTTGCATATCGGTCAGAGAGTTCTTCCTTCATGCACTTACCGTAATGGGAGTAATTTTGGCTTTCGACATCTTTCGTTTTGGAAAACTTCTTGACATAATACGCGACGAGCAGAAACGCTACCAGGAATAGAAGGCCCCCTCCGACGAGATAGAGGAGGAAGGCAGACGATCCGTGCTCTAGAACAGGATCATCTAGGACCATGATTTTTCTGGGTTACCGTTAAACTTAAAGCCGATAGGTGCCGAGTTCTCTGATTCGCCAAACGGAGGCATAAGACTGCGGACGCGGAACTCGACGTCTCCCTTCCCGCGAAACATTGTCATGTCCAGCTGGTACTCGGGCTCGCTGACCTCGACGAGGTCGCGAAATACACCCGAGCTTGACGTTTTCATCGACACTTTGTACGCATTTGCTTCCTCCACTTTCTCCCACTTCAGTTGCTTCAACGAATTCACGCGAACGCGCGAGGGTACCGGTAGCGTGGCGCAGACTAGAGTAGACGTTGATTTTGGATCAGTTAACTTTGTTGGAAACACTTACCGCTGTGGTACGCAGTAGAACTGTTCGTGGACCCAAATTCGTTCTTTGCCTCTACGTAGATACCGTACCTCGTGAAGGGCTTTAGTCCTCTCAGATAGCTGAACGCGTCCTCCGAGAGTTTAGTGTGCGTCCAGAGTCCGGATTGTCCCTCCTGGTAGTAAACACGGAACCGCTGATGGAAGCCCCCATCATAACCGGGCGAGAAGGAGATGCGGAGGTCGCGTTCGTTTTGGCACACAGCTTTGATGTCGGTCGCCGGCTGGGGCCGTGTGTGCTGAAGATAGACATTAAGAGACGAAAACGACAATTTGCTAACCTAAATTTCGTACTTAGTATGATATGTTTGCGTCCACATTTACTTTTACATGGCATTTAATTTGGCACAAAAAAAAAATCAAAAACCAAGGTGTATATAGAACTAATGAGCAGAGAACAGTAATTTTTGGCTGTACCAACCACTTCCCAACACCTTGGAGTTATACGTCAGTAGGACGATTTATCAGAAATGCAACCCCCGCCTCGAGGCACATGGACGGCAGTTACACTAACACCACCTTTCGAATCGTTTTTATGATACACCTCCTTTTCCGACTGTTCGCGAAAAGCGGTGCGAGAGAGCGCAGACGACGAGAGATCCGACCGTCCGTGAAGAGCGGTGTGAGAGAGCGCAGACGAGCAGAGAAAAATGATTGACGATAGGCTTTTTAAACCGCCTTATATACTCATTTTTATCGCGTCTCTGCGTTTTTCTTTTTGACTTTTTACGTACTGCACAACAAGAGGAGTCAGGAAAGAATGAGAACGAAATCAGAGAAGTAGCCGATGGTGTCACCAAAATATCTTAAACTTTATGACCGTATTTCCATCATTTTGATCCCTAAGAAACGAGATACATATATTCGATATTAATGAAAATAAGACAAATAAGAAAAAAGGAAACATTGGAAGCGTTAACAAAAAATTCACTCACTTGGACGTAGAGATGGAGCTTCCTCTTAACCGTGGCCACAGAGTTAGACAAGACGCACTCGTATTCACCGTGGTCACTGTGGGAAATGTTTGCAATTTCCAGATTGCTCGAACTTATTCGGTGCTAAAACTCGTTTTTTTTTCCGTCGGGTGTAGTTACACTCACGTGGTTTCGAACCCAGTACGCCATGGGAGGCGGGTCCCCGAACCCGTGACACTCGACCACCAGCGGCGTGCCTTGTCTCACGAACACGAGCGGAGGGAAGGGTTTCGAGAAACTTGGAGGCGCTGAATGTCGAGGTTATAGATACCCACACCCGAGAGCTACCTGCTACAACGACGTGGATCTCGAAGAACGGACTGCTACCAATGGCGTTATACGCCTGGCACGAATACATGCCCGAGTCGTCGACGGTGGCATTGGTCAACTGGAGCTGAGTGCCGGGACTGGGAGTGAGGACTCTGCCGTTCTTGGACCAGTTGATTACGGTGACTGGAGGATTTGCGTTTACGTCGCAATCGATGACGCCGTTGCTTCCAATGGCGAGGGTGTATAGTTGGCGATTTGACGCTTTTACTTCAGGGCGATCTTCAAAATGAAGGCATTCAAAAAAAGAGGCAAATGGAGGAATTGCGGCACGAAAAAACTTGTGCAAGATCTTAATTTGATGTGGGCTTAAAGAAAAGTTAAAACTTAGCTATTGTTCAGCACCTGATTGATTTTGAAAGTAGAACACTCTTGAAATGTTCACCCGGTCATATTAGGAATTAAAGGGTTAAGCCTCAAGTTTTAGCTGGAACGGTAGATCAATTCAGTGTCTCAATTGGGGAATGGAAATGGAATCTCAACATATTCGTTCTCATCTAGAGCCACATTATCTATCTTTGTTTGCCAATCACACCTGGGGCTAATAAATGCTCAGAACATCCCCACAAGTTCAAAATCGGTGATCCCTCTTTGACAAATGAACCGACCCCGACCTCTGTCCTTCTATTTCGGACATGTTGATTTCGCGAAAGGAATTTTTCCCCGACCTGTCTGGAGACCGCACCCAATAGATGAGCAAAGATTAGAAAAGTCGTTGGGTTTTAAAAATTTAAGGGTACTCACGTTGTTACTTATCGTACCAGGAAACTTATCTTCAACTTCCGGTTAAGCAGTACTTAATCACGCGGTGTTGCGAAGGAACACCTAGTGAATCAGCGACATGATGTATCGGGAAAGAAAGTGGGCGGAAGGGTCTACATTAGAGGGGAAAACAAACATCGGTGCTGGATTTTGGACTCCTGGTTTTAAGGAACCGGAATCTAAAGGTGGAACACGTGTGAAGATGATGAAGTTGTCGGGTACGTGACACCCCTCAAAGGACGAGTGTCCCAAATGAGGACTTTTGTCAGAAGATCAGTGATGTTTTGCCACGAAAAAGCCACTGGCAAGGAGTTTCGGTTTTCTAATGGTCAGATGGGGGACTTCCTACAGAGGGAGTTTAGCTATTAAATTAGTTTGGGGATCCATTTTATTCATTAATCAGGAACTCCTAGAAGTCAAACAAGGATAAATGAATACTGAAAAGAAATGAATTGCGAGCTATCAACAAAGGAAATAGTCGAAACAAACGAAATAAGGGAATATATTAGGATCTTAGAAACTGGATGGACTAAAACTGTAGTATTAGCGACTTATAAATCATGACAAATGGCCGCTCCAGAACCTTTCTTTTTTACGGTCATTAGTAAAGTAAGTGATTTGGTCAAAAGTGTAAGACGGAGGCAGACAATAGGACGGAGGCAGACGTTTTTAAAACGTTCCCCGTGCTAGACACGCATCGACATGGACTGTCCTGTTGGTCCCAAACATGTTGTGTCTTCATTAGTGGGATTTCCATAATTGAGCTAGTCTGATATTCAAGAAATGAAGGAATTTCTGGTGTAAATTAAGTCATTGAGGATTTTTTAATTGTTAAAATTTGCATTTTGGTCCATACTCAGGAACACATTCTTTTTCCAACGCTAGACATCAGTCTAGACGTCCGAATTGAAAACTGACGCAAGAGTGCCCAGTTGAAACAATGATTCATCTTACGTCTGCCACGGGGCAACGATGACGAAACATGATCCCCGAATGAATATTGCTCATCGACTTCACCCGGTCTTAGCGGAGCCGTCTTGCGCAATTTGTGCCCATCTCACTCTCTGTGTTTAATTCCACCTAGTTATGCGGATCGCCATGTTCAACGCCTTCTATGCAATTATGCGCTGCCCTTTTGATGCCCGTGCTCTCTGGTAACCATCACAAAAGACACGTAGCGGAAGTGGAGAGCGCAGGGAAGAAAGTGCGAACTGGCGTGACAGATCAAATAACCCTCGTTGCGTCAACCTGCAGTCGAAGTTAAGGAAGTGTGTTGCATGCAGCAAAAAAAAGGAAATGACTTTGTCAGTGCCGAGAACCGGCTTGGCGACCTTTCGAGTTTGAGCGAATGACTTAGAAGCGCAGACAGTTTTGCGAACTCTGGTGGCGACGAGTAAGGCGATGGAAAAACTAGGTTGGGTAGATGTTGCGATGTAGGGATGGCTTCATTGCGAGCATGCACTTTTTCTCCAAACACAGTGTACACCCCAACAATGCTAAGTCGGAGCGTCTCTGAAACAGGTGCGCCACTGGAACTGTACAACAGAGAGATCAGAGACGACGTTGTCTTCCTTCGTTTTTTTTATCTGCGCAGACCCCCTCAAGCGTATAACCCTCAAGGTAGAACCTGGGTTCCCCGCCCGGGCGGGAATACAAGCATCATCTTTGTTGATCATGTGCGAATCTTCTTAGATGCTCAAATGTATGTTTACAAAGGAACAACGATGAGTCTTATCATTATGTCACTCTGACTCAGTGTTGATTGTTGTTTATCTCCAAAGCACCTAGAGTCCACGCGAACATGTGTGTCTCGACGGGAAAACAACAAACAGTATGCGTTCCCGAAACTACACATAGGATGAGGCTAGTGGACCAGTGAGTACTAACACGATTCAGAGGGTTCTGGCGGCGCCCCCCGAAACGATCTTTCTCCGAACAGAGTCATTCATTATGTTGTCTTGTGCGCTGTGTTGGAATAATGAAATGACCGCGCGGAACACGTATCTGTTCCAGACGCGCGATGACCTTCTCGTCTGTTTTTCCACGATCCATCCGATCGGATGCGCTGGAAGCCGAGCGCTCACAAAAAGCCGTCAGAATATGGGTCAACTTGCCAACTGACCCAACAGCGCGCGACCGCCGAATTCCCGAGTTATTTTTGAAACACTGGCTGCGCCACAACGCACAGTCTCCGCAGAGGCCAACAAATCAACATGCCGCTCATTTCGGCGGTGTGGGCGTTTTTCTCACATAATTAAACTACGTGCCCCTCCGCTACGTCGGCGCACTTCACTTCGGCGATGAGCATTTATCACCGTCATAAATTATGACCGCCGAATGACATCGTGTGTGGCCCACTTTAATGCTGACCGCCTGATGTTCTCCGGAATGGAGAGAAGTGCCGTTACAGCGCCGAACGTTTTTTGCGCATATCGGTGACCCAGAATCGTAGCCGAACGTATGTACTTATGACGAGGCCGGCCGGTATACTATAACGACCGGGCGACGACGTTCTTTCCCGAGGGGAGAAAGGCCAAACGGAAGGCGAACTCACAGTGGACGTCCAGATAGGCCGTGGAAACGGATGAGGCACCGAAGCCGTTGCTCGCCTCGCAGGTGAACCAGCCCCGGTCAGTGCGTCGGACGCGGCTCAAGGTGAAGCTTCCCTCCTAAAGACAAAAGTACAGTTGTAACGTCTGATGCGCGGGACTGAACAGTGCGGGAAACCGTATGGAAAGCGGTCTGGAACCTGGGGTCAATGGAAGTCGCCGCGACAAAAAGTGCATTTGATGGTTAGCATCGGTTACACTGTTGACCTTGAGATGTTCCCCGAGACAAGGGTAAAGAGGAGTCACCTTAGGTGACAATAGGAATAAGCGAGCTGTTCACCTGTATCTCCGAGCGAAGCCCGATCTCCGTGGTCTTGACCGGCTTTCCGTCGTAGAGCCACACGTAGGCGATAGTAGAGGGCTGCGCTTGTGCATGGCACCGGAACGAGACATTTGAACCCTCGATGCTCGTTTTGTTCGAGAGTGGAAAGTCAATTTCGGCCGATTCTGAAACACTATCATCTCACAACATCCTTTCGTTTCTCGAAGCCTACTTGAAAAATGGAGCGAGAGCGAAGACTCGGCTTTTCCCTCGCTGTTCGCGGCGAGACACACATATTCACCCTGAAGAAGCAAGTGCTCGGAATACGCCAGGGAGGACCTAAGGTACCTGATCACTGGTGTCAATCTTTTCGAAAGCCAACGTGCCATTTTGACTGACGATTCTCCCGTTCTAGAAAAATCAAATGTAAGTGAATTGCGGAGGCATACAGATGGACAATTTTAGTGTCGGAACTGTTGGAATGTATGTCGTATCTTTTCATTTTTTAGGTTTTCATAAATAAAGGCAAAAAGCAAGAGTAGCCGTTGAGATTTTAAGCTCTGAGGGTTGGGCTCATAAAGCCCCAAGCGGCCCTCTTTTTTGTTTGCATCAAATTGACGATATGACGATATGAGGATATTCCGCAGCAAAAACCAAACAGAACCGTCTGGTCCCACATAAACGTTGTGCCGACGAACCACACTACTTTCTCGGTTCGGCAAAAGCGGTGTAAGAGGGTACCGACGAGCAGAGAAAATGTTTCCTTTTCTTTTCCTTGGTCATTTTGTGAACTTTTTTTACATTGCTATAATAATGGAAGTTCGAAATAAATGAAGGAAAGCAGAAATGGTGATGGAACTGTCTGGTTTGCCCGATTTTCCATCCTTTGAAAGGGTACCTTGGTCCATTGGATGTCGGGCGGAGGCACTCCAGAAGCAGCACATTCCGTCCGGAACGGGAGGCCTAACGACACGTACTCGAGGGAGCTCTGCGACGGTGAGGATATTGTCGGTTCCACTGAAAGTTTGGAACATGACTGTGCGTCGCCGGAGGGCGCTCCAAAGGGCGAACGTCGTGCAGACGTTGGACCATCTACGTCATCAAGTTCCCCTGACCGTGCGCGTGAGTGATCTTTGCCGCAGTGCCGCAGAGTTCACCGAGATTACAGAACTTTGGAGGCTGATTGGGGCACGCGGCTTTGTGCTGTGCGATAAACTTATGTGCCCAAGTGGCGGCCTAATCTGCCCGTTCCCCTTCTGCGGCTGGTCACCGCGTGGATCTGATCGCCAGAACATCATCGAGGACGCTGACGTCGTTGTTTGCGCGAATCAATCATGTCCGAGCGGGAAAACAGTCTCCAAGTCAGGTGGCTTCTGCGACACCGACGAAAAAGCACAAACAGCGCGCAGAGTTAATTCGATGCGAACATCGTTTTGATCAGTGACCCTGCGGTGGAGATTGTGTTGTTCCCAGAAAACAACAAACACCTTCGCAGACAGAAAATTACAGCGCTACGGCGCGATATCTATGCCGCCGAAGTTGGACAGAAGCGGCGGTGGCTGCGGCGGCTCTCTGTCATTGTGCTCCCTGCGGATTTGAAGTCGACTCTGCAGCTCATCCATCTTCGTAAAGCTAACTACACACACCTTGGCGCCGCGTCCGAGCAAAGATCAGCAGTCAGCCGCCCATTAAGGGAGTTGTGCGCTGCAAAAACTCCAAGTGATGACGGAGTTTAAAAATGAGATTTTATGCACATAGACAGCCATTTTCGTGGAGGTCACGGTTAGTAACCGAGCGGCGTTCGCAAAAAACTGCACATGCGTCCGTGCTCTCTCGTAGGAACGCCTGAAGAAAAAACGTGTTCGTGCTTCGACCAGATCGGAACGGCGTAAATGTTGCGAACGCGCACAAAGCCCCGCTAGCCTTGACCATGTGGGTTAAGGTTACGTGGGGAAACTGGAGCGAAGCGCTATGCAGTCGTCCGCTACCGTAGCCCTGCCCGCAAGCCGCTACCGTATTCCTGAGGGTTAGCTGCGGCTAGCGGCGTTTCTTTATGGTAACTTTTTGCGTTTTCAGTAAGTGAAAGTGTAAGGTTAAAACGAAGTGGAGCGTCGTTCCGCATTCGAGACAAAGATTAAGGACAAAACTGCGATAGGCGCACAAAAAGACGCAGATGATAAATGGAGAGCAGTTGCATTTTTTACGTAAGCGATTTTTTGCGCCCCTCTCTTCTTTTTTTTCGTTCCCCCGTAATGCATTACGGCCTTTATCATTCGCGAGATCCGATCTCGACTATTCGCGGGCCTTACTGTACGCTGTGGCTGTCGCCTTCGCCGCAAACGCACGGACGGTATTCTGCGATTTGCACGCGGCTCGCATCGCTGAATCACTGACGTGGCTCCGAGCAAGCGGGAACCAAAGGTTGGAAACACTGAAAATAACAACAATGGCGCTGAACGGACGCCGTGCCCGGGAAGACCTTTTCATTATGCATGCACCCCTTTTGAGTTCTGCGTGACGCACCGGTCCGTTTCGGTGATTCACGCCGTCATCCAAGGGCTTCTCCCTTCTTCTGACTTTGTGCAGCGGGACCCTACAACGGGCTTCGAGAGTCAACGGTCAACCCGGCGACCACACCATGCACTTATTTACAAAGCAGCCCTCGAGGCGAAGTGCCAGCGAAGCGCATTTCGCGGTGATGACACTGCCACTTACCGTGAACAACAACCCGCACGGCGTTGCCGAAGGCGGGGGCCGAAACGGCGCTTTTGCCGAACTGGGAGACAGAGCACTGGTAGGTCGCTTCGTCGTCTAGCTCGACTGCATGGATGGTCAGCGACAGGTCGCGCCCTCTGGCCAGACGTCCTAAACATACTGTTTTGTTTACTAACACACTAACACACTTTCTCTGCATCGTGTCTTGTGTTTTCGGCAGCAAAAAAGAGCTGGATAGACGATAACATTGCAATAACCTGTTTCGACCATACGTTATAAAGGGGGCGGGACGATTGGCCGCCGAGGATTTGCGATGTTGCCGCCCGAGCCCAAAACTGACCTATTTTCCCTGTGTAAAGGTCTCCTACCTTCCGCCAGTTTCTAATTTTATGTATTTATTTCTAAGCCGGTGATATCCCAAAGCTTTTGCTTAGGATAAGCTTAAATCCCTCCAGCTTCCAACCTGAGCGACGAGCACGACGAACGGATTCCCCCTCGTGGAACTACGTTCGCGTCTTCGAATGAGTTCGTCGTCCTCCGGTCTCGCCCCCTCGTCATATTTCCTGTCTTCGTGCTGCCTCTGCCTTCTGGCTTTTTTTCTCGTCCCAGCGACCGGTTCGCCCAGTAACGTCGCTCAGTGCTGCCGACGCCACAATATTCCCGAAGCGTGCGTCGATGCCCTCTGCAATCCGTCCAGACCGCCGAGCGACATCAACGTCTATGGCGTGTTCGAGAAGCCCCACAACTGCCAGGTTTACCTTCCACGGATCTCGCAGTGCCTCACGGACGGCCGGAACCACACTCACTGCTGCCTCACCGAAGCGAAGGACAAGGACGAGAGCTCTTGTATCCAGATATGCGAAGGCCGCTCGCGTTTCAACGACTCCAGCTGGACCAAGTACCAAACGTGCCTCGCGCTCAACCTGCCCTCCATGCTCAACTGCTTCGTCCGCGGCTACGAGACCATTCCTTCGCGACCTCACTCCCTCCGCGTAAGCATCGAGGACGCGGAGACCGTGCAGGTGGCCTGGACCCAACCCCTCGTGAATCCTCGCCTCGCCGCGCAGTACATCGTCCGCCTCAAGGAGACCGAAGGGCACCGGGTGCACGAGCGGATCACCAGCGGCACGCACATCACCATTGGCGGCCTTCTAAGCGACACGCGATACAAAGTTGAGGTGTACTCCGTGACTTCTGACGGCAAGCATCGATCTCTCGGCTCTGACATCCATATGTTCCAGACCCCCGGTCAACCGCCCAAAGTTTCGGCCTACAGGCCAGAAGTGCGTGTGCCGCGCAGGGAGAAGACGGCGATCATCGCCTGTATTGCCGCGACCAGTGGCTCGAAGAGCTCTGTGCCAACTATACAGTGGGTGAAGAAGACAGGCAAGAAGATGGAGCCGGTCAACAACCCGCGCTACAACATCACCATGTACAGTAGCGGCTACCGAAGACCGAAAGAATATGTTGCCACTATCGACATTGGCCGAGTGAGCATGGAAGACGCGGGCCACTACCGCTGCATCGCCACCAACGAATTCGGAAGTGCCAGTGCCGATATCGTCCTACTGGTCCATGCGCACCCCCTCCCGTTCGCACACCCTCCTGACTCACCGCTGGCCTGCTGCAAGCGGCTCCAGGTCAAGGATGAGTGTCTGCCGATGTGTGGTGCGCCTCAGGAGAAGCGGACCCCTAAGAAGCACAAAGAACGCCGTCCGCCTTTCCACAACTGCAGCAATGACGTCGGAAAGGTGCTGCAGTGCGCGATGAACTACCACGTGGACGATGGAGCGTGCTGTCTCCGGCGAGGGGTTCCCCGCATCTGTATGTACCTGTGCGACAACACGGACGTCAAACAGAGCTTCACGCCCTACCCGTGCCTTCAGCACATGGACGAGATTGAGCAGTGCCGTGTGGACGGGGAGCGGAAGCGACCAATGGCCGTGGGAAACCTGAAGGCCGATCCAGAAAATCATTCCAAGGAGAACGTCGTGCACTGGAGCACGTCGGACAAGGCCGACTCCTACCACGTCTACTTCAGGCCGGGTCCGTCTGAACCTTGGACTGTGCGAACCGTTGACGGCACAAGCCGAAAGATCGCGCAGACGAACAAAGAGATCGCCGTCGTCGCCGCTAATGCTTATGGCAGCTCTTTTCCTGTCCACATTGTGCAAGTCAACGGCCGCTGGAAGAAACAGTAGCCAAACCAAAGATGATCCTCTCATTCTATTCCCGATACTCGATCTCACCCGTCTCCTTCTACTGCTCATCTAATCAGCCTTTGTTTCCTCTATGCGTACACTTCGCGGGCGAAGGGTCTGCTTAGTCTTCTCCTGTTAGCTTCCTCTAGTTTCTCGTCTTAATCCCCTGCCTTTGCTCAGGTATAGCAGTCAGCTTTTTCTGGGTAGCTTGTCTCAAGCTCTGTAAATACGGTTCGTGCTTTCCTCGGACGATTGCAATATTCAGAGAGATATTCCCACATGTACAATACTGTAGATCAGTCCTCTCTCTTCCGATCGATATCTCACTGCCACTGAGTGGTGTCCGTCTAATCAATTCCTACGTGTCTCTTTGTCAGATGTCATTTGTATCAGGGATACTTAATACAGGTGTTAGTGATCTGTCTGCGTACTTCCGTTGTAATTAAGTACACGTAGTCGTCACGTCCTTCAGTGCCAGATCGCTATCAGTGATCAGGTCAACCCGTTTGCCCTTCTCCCCACCCTTGCAAATAGCTTTTCTCGCCACATCGCTTTAATAATAAGTTTTAATGGAAGATATTTAAATAAACTATGATCAGAGTGAGAGTGTCGTACCTTGGTGTTTGGGAGCCGAGTGTCCATTGTGGTCATCGAAAGCGCTGAAAATCAGCTGATTGTCTCGGCGCCACTCCAGTGAGTACGTAGTCGTTGGCTGCGGTAGGCTGCAGGGCAACGTGGCCGGCTGACCCCTTCTGGCCCAGATTGTGTTCATCTCTGCTGTCTGAATTCACGTCAACAGACGTCAGTACCTGTGGAACCGGGTGGGGAACACGTGCTGGGCACCCGCACGTGACACGTACAAAAACACGGCGTTTGTAATGCCGTCATCATCGCACTCCCTTTCCTCTACACCGTCCTTCCTTCCTTCTTTCCCCCGGGGCAACCCTTCGCCCGATCCTTCGCCTGTTCGTCGGTGCTGCACTCGAAGGGCAGTCCGAGTTCGCAACACATGCAACGCGCGTTCCTAACACGTTTCCGCGCGTTGTTTATCTCGGAAGGTCAGCGCGGCGCCGCAAGCAACGACGATTCCCGTTGCGCGGAATTGCCGTAGTCCGACGGACGCACTTGACATGGAACAGACCGGTGCCGCTGATCGAAGCGCTGATAGTTCGCCGGATGGTCTCAAAACTAAACGTGTCAAACGGAAACGACGAATTCGGGCAACGAGGAAATTCTTTGATCGGCAACGACTGTGTGCAAAGTGGGAAGATGCTATCAGGGGTGGAATGAACAAGAAATTTGCAATTGCAAATCGCCGCGAACAACATATCAGCGCAACTGACTCAAGCGCATCTTTTTTTGTTGTTCTTCGGTTTGTCGATAGCTTTTTGCACGCAAACGGTGCATGTGAGCGTAGGCCACCAGCTGAACGGGTTTGCAGTAACTGTGGAGAACTCGAGTTCAAATGACAGTAAACAACACCGAAGGGCGCTGAGGGGATGGGAATGAAGTTGGAGCGGAGATACTGGCTTCTCGGAAAAGACAGGAACGGATTTCCCGCGGAAATTGGACACCGAAGTCTAATAGAGGAGCGAATACGTTTTCGCCGGAGAAAATACTTACGGATGGCCTCTAGTCTCGGTTCAACCAAAGAACAGCTGATTGATGCGAAGTTTACACAAGTTGGGGACGTGAGTCAGGGAAATGACAAACAGCGCCTTACTTCGAAAAGTCAAGGAGAACAACAACGCGAAACCGGTTTCGCTCGCCGCCGTTTCTAAACCTTAGTGGTATTGTGCTGTTATAGTTAAGTTACCCGCAGCATCTTTTCGCCGAGTGATTTTGGTTCTTAAAATAGACTTGTTTCCTAGACATGCCTGAAATACCAGCGTGCCAAAGTATACCTATACATACTGGTTATTTTGGAAGACGAACACAATGTATCGTCATCGGACGTTCCAAGCCGGTTCTGCAACCTTTGAACGTTGGAAGTTTGATACGAGCGGGTTATCCACAATAACAGCAAAACAGGACATAACATGACGGTATTGGTGGGCAGCGGAGTTTCCGGATAGTACACGACGAAGTGCGACACTGGAAGACGATTTATGGTCGCCTCAGATGTTCAGAAGGAATTGGGGTGTCACCCTAATGCAAACAAACACAAATAAGAGCACAAAATTGACCGACTAGATTATGGCACATACGATTCAAAGAATGCAGGGTAATTACGGTATCATTACAAGGGGAAAACATGGCGAGGATGAGTAAAAACAAACAGCGGGGTCCTTGTCATGTAGGGATCTTTGTTCCCTCGAGCTAAAAACAAAAAAAAAAGCCGATTTGAGAGAACTTCCCCAGATTGTGTGGAATCAGTCGTTTTTTGTGGGGAACCTTGTTTCATATGTTCTTTTCATCCCTCACATCACTTTCATTCCCTCTTTTCCTTTGTGCAGATTATTGCAGATCTGGGTTCCCAAAGCGAAAAAGCAAAAAACGTAGAAGAAGATTGAATTGAGCCATATGATTATTCGGAAGTTTAACATGCCCAGCTGTAGATATTACATTTGATGGAAGTTTCTCACAGCAGCAACAGAGTGGTGGGAATATCACTTCAGCGTACACTTACTGTTGGACACACTCATACGACAAAAACGCGACACGTTTCAGGTCAACGTTAAAACAAATATGTGGTTCACGTTGAGCCGCACTTCATATATTCGAAGAAAATATACATGGTCTTTGGCTTCATTTGAGATTTCCTATTCCATGTAGTAAAAAGAGATTGCAATATGGAAGAGAGCGCAGATAACAGAGAAATGAACATAGCCCGCCTATACGGTAGCAGTTTCGTCGCACTTTTTTCTATGTTTTGTGGAGTTTTGTCTTTTCTTCCATGAAGCGATATATTCTGCTTCAGAATAATGCTGGACAATTTGATGTTACCTTCACATAATGTCCTCTAAAAGAAATATGCTTTTAGTTCCTCGTTTTACATCGGCACAACCATGACATATTTTTTTAAAATGTTGAAAAATGTAATTATAAAATGGAAAGAATTGAGAGTTTCTGCGATATCCGTGTAAGATATGCGATATCCGTGTAAGATCTTCAGATTGTTTTCAACAGTTTGGAAGTACTAGTTTTTCACCATGCACTATGTCCCTTTTGTCCTTTTCAGGATTAAAAGTGTAGCCACCTCTAAAGTGGTAAGCACCCTCTCTGCCGAGGAAATGGACAAAGAAAAACTATTACTACTGCGAGTTAACATTACCATAAATACATAATTACCCCGAGTCCTAATTATTACCAGTGGCCGATATCAATTTCCATCAGACGCGGGCACATCACCGCTGCCAACTAAAGATTGGGCCCTAATGGTACAACGAGCGCTAACAAATATGTTAAACCAGCAGTTTGAGGATTGCAGAAGAATGTGTGATAACAGACTACATGCTACAGATCTTGACGGAAATCTGCCATGAAATGTGGACAACAGAGAACAAAAGAAGGATAATTGGCCATGAGTTCAGAATGAGTTCGGTTTCAAGGGTCTTGCCAACCCGAACAACGTGATATTCCGTAAATCATGTTCTCCAGCTTTGTGTCTTTTTTTTCAAAAGCACTTAAAAACGAAACCCTTTGTGAATTGTTTAGAATGCAGATTAGAAGATCGTTAAGGTCAAACGTTCTACACAACTGGCACAGCGCAGACAAAAAGCAAAAAAGAACATACGACAGGCGTTCTTTCAGGACTTGCACGTTTTTAGGCAGGAGGGGGCACGCAAACAAAATATTAAAGAACCAGAGGCGATGCAAAACGTTTGTGAAAGGCGCTTTTTGTGAAGAGGTGCCAAACTTCCGCTGGCTGCGAAAACGAACAAAAGACATCCGAAATTATGAAGTTACACTTTGAATCGGACAAGATTGGCAACGTCTTGCATGTAAACGTGTGCGCATGAAGACTAAGGGTTCGAACTCCGCGATGTGCGCAATGGAACCTATTTGCCGCCAGATGGAAATGCAACTGACAAGGCAATAATGCGGAAACGATGAAAACGCAATAGAATTGCCCACAATGACTGGGTAATATTGCGTGCGAACTAGTCACGCACAGGTTGCTCGGCCGGAAATCGGCGATATCCACTCGGCACTAAGTAGGCGCTGTGATACCGCGCATGAAAAGATAAAGAACATCGGAAATATAGTAAATCGATTTACTCGCACACGCACATTTTGAAGCTAAATAACAGGCATGTGAAAGGCAGTTTAGTGGGGAAACGTTGATTCCAAGGGCACTCCACTCATATAAGCACTTGTCACGCGAAGGCGCGCACCCTCTATCCGCAATCCGCGCTTTCGGCAACTCGCGTGAACTCGAATGCAATCCAGTCGGACGGGAAATTGTGTTCGCAGGCCCGCGCCCAAGCAGGAAAACGAAATGATATGCCGAAAACACAAAGGCACTTGGCAGACGGTCGCCTCGAGTTGACCTCAAGAGTGTGCTAACAACCTGTGCTGACGAAAAGACCGTCCCGCTGGAGGGAGCACTTAGGTTGACCCGGACGGCGCGGCCGCCATTGTCTAAGTGTAAAAAGCGCGATGCGTATACGGCTTCTCAGAGGTCAAGATGACTGATCGCCAGTGGCCCAATTACAACGAATAAACATCCACTGCAAGGCATAATGGGGGAGCCCCGAATGAAGAAGGAACCCGTCAGTGCAATAAGGTGCTAAAGAAGCCAATTTGCCGAGAGAGGCTTCGGCGTCCAATGACAGAGAAGGCGCACGTCTGGAGAGTCATGTTGTGGCTTCACAAAATTAAGCAGTTTGGCCATGGCCAGATTTTGTGTTATCTCCAAATTGTCCGTGAGCAAAACATTGTCATTTTTGAACATTACTCATGAGACTTCTTCATGTACTACGAATTAATTACAACAAGCTCCAGACTATTACCGAGTTAATCATAGCATATAGAAGTCCGATGAGCTTCTGGTTGCTCAGAATTTAGGATTGTGATTCTAGCAGTGGCCAGCTTTGGTTGCATCGTAAATTATTCCTAAATCAAAAAAGATTGTTAATCTCGGGGAACAAAACGAGAGGGCCTCTCGGTCTGAGGGTGTTTCCTGTTTGTTCGGAACATCTAGCTTTGTGAAAAAAATAGATGTTTTAAGTTTCTTAACTTGTGAAGTGTGAAAGTAGTCAGTATGAAAGCGGGAGGATTTTCTTCATTAAATTTAAGAAAACCTGCCCAATTAAAAAAAATCGACGTTTAAAAATGCCTTGTCCTAATCACATAAGCATTCTAAGCGGTGATAAAGCCGGATCTAGCATTGAACGCCATCTTCTGGTGCACGAAGTGACACAGCAACAAAAACATCTTGCTTTTGATCGTTCCCCGAGACAAAAGAAAGGCGAATGAATCTGTGGATAATTCAGCGCGACGACCTGAACGCCGTTACCGATGAGAGCGAGAGCGCGCGATGACTCTGGAGAACAATGTTTTGACTTGGCCATATGCTAAGTGGGGCAATCAAAGGACCGTGGGGCTTGAGTAAATTATTCCGAAACGAAGTTAGTCGCGTACTCAACCAGGTCAGAAAAGTGGCCGAGTGAGTGCTGGTGGACAGCGCGTTGTTGTGGAATAAAACTAAGACCATCCAAAGGTGTTCGATCGAAGCCAAAACTTGGTTATTTAATTTATAAACGAACACCAGCCACAAATTGATTTAAGCGACCAAAGAGCTGCAAACAAAAAGATACCAAAGCTGCGCGCAATCGCACAAACAACGCCAGAAACGGGCGATTTACGATGGGAATGTCGAACACGTCGTGCCGGTGGCAGGACTGGAGCGCGTCCGAGTGAGATCGGACAATCGCTGGCAAAATAGAAAGTGGGAACAAAGGGACATCGTTTTTGAGATCCTTTTCTGTCGGTTATTCATTCGAAATGGAGCTCGAACTGAAAAGACAAGAAAGAACGGCTCGTTCAATTCAATCTTCCGGAAAACGACGCCTGTTTCGCGCTGCAGACAAATGGAGATTAGGCCCGTCGCCTGTACGACAGGCAGACGGCAATTAGCGCCTCTTCCTCGTTTGCTCGCCTTCATTTGCATGTATTCTGTTCGCGGTGACACTTGAGGAACGGACGGAAAACAACGCGGAATATGTCCCCGCCCGGTACACACTCTTCATTGGTTGCCCGGATCTTCCTCACAATCTTCCTCGTCTGTTACCCGAAATGCAATGTTGTTAAGGTAAATCTCTGGTTTCTTTTCATATTCTTCTGTTTTTCAGCATATGTTTCTTCTGAGCTTCTTTGGGATTTGTGATAACAAATGAATATAGATTTTGTACAATACTTATGAAAAAAAAGCCACGATATGCATATGATCTTTCAAAATTGCTTTTAATTTTATAGTTCAACACAAAACAGCCAAGATTTTGCTAGCGTCCACAACTTGCATATTCTCGTTTCACCGAAAAAATATATCCTTACCATATTCATAGGTGAATGCTTGTGTATACCGTATTCATAAGCGGAACCTTGTGGAAGCACACACATGCAAAGCTGCTCCTTGCTTCAATGTCAAAATATAAATCTGATCAGCCAATATTTGCGATTTGCACACTTTTAGGTTTTTAGAAATAATTATAATTTGCAAAAAAAACAAAAACGTTTTAGGAAAACAGTGTACAGAAGAGATGATAACGCTCCCTCACCACGCCTTCTTACATCAAGATACCGTACTCTCCTCGTACCTATTTTCCGTGCAATTACACCCTATGCTAAAAAAAATATATATATTTGGTTGCTGCATTAAAACTGGGACATCTTTTAATATTTTCCCAAATTCTACGTGAAACCCAAAGATGGAATATGTGGTTACAATGTAGTATGTCTACCCAAAACTGCTCTACCATTTCCCTCGTCGCCGCCCTTCTGTTGTTCATAAGCAAGCGCAGAAAAGGAAAATTGTAAAATCGTCTTTAGGTATTCTGGTGATTGCTCTGTAGTTGGTGTAAGCTTCGATTAGCTGCACGTAACACCCTCTAAAAAGAAAAACTCAAAGATCGGTAGGCCTCAGTTTTGTGTGAGTGTCTATCCTAGCGATAGACACTCAAGCGATGCACGACCGGATACCGTTAGAGAAAAATGACCAGCTACTAGATTCCTCTTGGTTGACCTCCAGCAAGCAACAGTGAAAAATGGGAGGATGTTTACAAGGTGGGCCACGTTCCATGCGCCAACCCAATAAAATTTGCTGAAGAATTCGCATGGTTCTTTCCTTCACATAAAACTGCACATGTGACTTGCACAATGTGGGACTTGATCACGGAAGTTAAAAGCAATGCAAAATAAAAGCGAGAAGAATACATAATTTGCCGTCAATTTCCGTCTTTACTAATAACCATGTAAACTTTGTTCACTTCGAATGTGTAAAACTAAATGTGTTTTTGCCTCATTTTCACCGACATGGCGGAGATCCGAGTTCGCAACGTTATTTTTACAATTACAGGTATTAATTGATGTCAGACAGTGCGGTACATTTAAAAAATTTCAGGTTGCTGTTGCGCAGTCGCATAGCTCATAGAAGCCATATAGAGCAGTCCTTCCCCTGTTACTTCCCAGAGATTCAGTTCTATGACCTCGAGTGCCTCCGTCCATCTTCAAAAGACACTCCGTTGTTCCCAGTCATATGATGCCAACAAATCAAAGATCGTGAAAATATTTTTGAAGTCGCGCGCGTTTCCGTGCAATCGTTGCGGGAGCCATCGCTCGTCCGTCTCTCGGCGGAGAGTTTGTTGCAATCGATAGAGCATATTTCTTTTCCATGTCGAGGCGTTATCGCTGAGGCGATGAAGTTAGCGCTCATCGTTAGATACCAACAATGGCCGTACACGAGATCCACAATTGTCGTTCGGCTCACCCGCGTTGCCAAGCTGCGGCCAGTTCGCTCTCAAAACAACCCATTATCAATCGATCCGGATGCATGCGGTCGGCGGTGGTCGCGCTGTACATGATGATGAATGAATGGTACAAAGAAGTGATGCTCCTCGCCACCGGTCTTCGTTATAATTGACAACGGAGACTGTCGACTTCGCTGCCAAACGTAAAACGTTTCAGAAATAATTCAGCACAAATTTTTATTGTGGTGTGCGTGTATTCCATTACCGAGCTGCTTTCGTTGTCACGAACGCGTTCTTCGGGAAAATGCCTAGAACCTCCATGTTACAGAGTTTCCGTGTGTCAGTATTGCTTGTTCGTCCATACATGAGGAAAAACATATCGAAATCGCGCTTATAGTGCTCCTGCAAGCGCTCTACAAGGTGTCCGTCGATCAGCTACATCACCTTTATCACATTTTTCTCAAATTTCTACGTAAGTTGACGATTTTTCGCCTTCTTATCACTCCCTTCTTCCAGTATCGACATGAATAAACAACTATTTGCAAAAACGGACAGTCGAGTCACGACTGTGGTCGCCACACCAGGGTATGGACAAGATCGACAGGTCGAAGTACAGTACTCCGACACAAAAGTCATCGGTAATGGCTCCTTTGGAGTCGTGTACATGGCACGTCTTGCCGAAACGAATGAAGCGGTCGCGATCAAAAAGGTGCTCCAGGACAAACGCTTCAAGGTTTGTTGTTCTGGTACGGAACAAGCACGTAATCAAGACATTTCCAGAATCGCGAGTTGCAAATTATGAGAAAGATAGAGCATCAAAACATAGTTAAGTTGAAGTACTTCTTCTATTCCAGCGGGGACAAGGTAAAAGCCGGCGGCAATTGTCCATGAACTGTGCCCCGAAAATTGTAGAAAGACGAGCTTTATTTGAATCTGATCCTTGAATATGTACCGGAAACTGTATACAGAGTGGCCCGACACTATTCGAAACAACGGCAGACAATTCCCCTTTTATATGTTAAGGTATGACTTTAGCCTTTACCTATTGGCTTACTTCCCATTAAGCTCTACATGTACCAACTATTTCGCGCTCTCGCTTACATTCACAGTTTGGGAATATGTCATAGAGACATAAAACCTCAGGTTTGTTCCTAATCCCCCAGTTTGACGGTTCTTCCTTTTTACAGAATCTGCTCCTTGATACTGAAACTGGCGTGCTGAAATTGTGCGATTTTGGCTCAGCAAAGCATTTGTCGAAAGGCGAGCCCAACGTCTCATACATTTGTTCTCGGTATTCGTTCTTGTGTTCATTTTCCAGAATCATTACCTTCTGCTTAGATATTATCGTGCCCCGGAGTTGATTTTCGGAGCCACGGACTACACTACTAGTATAGGTATGTGAACATGTCACAGGACGTGTCTTACTCTGATATTCAGATGTGTGGTCGGCAGGTACTGTGCTGGCTGAATTGCTTTTGGGACAGCCTATCTTCCCGGGAGATTCCGGCGTCGATCAGCTCGTGGAAATCATCAAAGTTCTTGGGACTCCGACGCGTGACGAAATACAGCAGATGAACCCGAACTACACTGAGTTCCGTTTTCCTCAAATTCGTGCTCATCCTTGGCCTCAGGTGCTGCTGTGGAGAGATGTTCGCTGAGCATGATCTGAATTTATAGGTCTTCCGCCCTCGGACGTCACCGGAAGCTGTGGAGCTGGTCGCTCGACTTCTTGAATACACTCCCAGCAACCGTCTCACCCCACTACAGGCGTGCGCTCACCCTTTATTCGACGACCTCCGTAACCCGGAGAGCACGCTTCCCTCTGGAGCTCCGCTTCCACCACTATTCGACTTCAGTGAATACGAATTGCGAATTGAACCGTTGCTAAACGCAAAGCTTCTTCCTCAGGGAGCCACGCCCTCTTCACCGTCAACTGGAGCGCCTGGAAGCGCAAACTCGTCTCCTTCTGTCGCACAATCTAATTCAGCTTCGAACTCTGGTGATGTCCAAGGAGCCAGCGCCACGTAAACTTCCTCCCGCTTACACGAGAAAAAAGAGAATCGGGGCACGACCACATCCCTCCAAAATGTAAATTCATATACGTTAATGTCGAGAAACATTGTCAGTGAGTAATCAGTGTAATTGTATAATGAGTTCCCAAAGCCCTAGACACCTAAATACAAGTATTGGCAAATAAATTCGATTTTAAAGCGATTATCTCATTGTTTTATACAGTGCGTCCCCTGGTACAGCCACCCCCTTGAAATCTGGGTGTCTAAAACTTTCCGCGGAATGCAAGTACCAATATTTGGAAGACCGCACAAAAGAGCGTTGGTTCACGGGCAGAATTATTGGACATCATGAAGAGATAAAATTTTCCCAGGCAAATTTTCAAAAGCATCCCTATCCAGCCGTCCAGAAACAATATAGCCACCCTGCTTTTTAATCGGCTCTCGGTGTTTTCTTGCAGTTTTCCACTATTCTTCTGGTAGCTCAGATAGTTAGGAATGTTATAATCGGCTGACGTAGCTGAAAGATGCCCAAAAACGGCAATTTCTTATAAGAAATGCTGCGAATTCGAATTTAAATGGCATCTGCAAATTCAGCGACCGGAAATGTCCTCAGTATACTTTGTTTCAAACACCGGGTCCAAAATAAGAGCGAAAACTGCCCCATAAAGCGAGTCTTGTCCTGTTCCTTGGTAGCCTCATCGAGAGTTGCATTTGTCTTCATATGAGGTCTGACGGCGATTGTAGACCATTGTTGAAGCGGCTGAACTTCTGCGATCATCTTTGCATCAGATGGAACATCTGCCGTCGGGAAGCGAAAACCGTCACAAATTAAAAATTTATTTACAGCTTATCATGCAAATCGTGCAGCATGGCAAAGTGAAAGTTTTATCAATTTTTTCCGGTGTTGTTAAGGGGCGAAGTGAGGGTGGAATTCAGGGACGAGTTGAGGGACGAATTCAGGGCCGAACTCAGGGTCGAGGTGAGGGCAGAACTCTGGGTCGAATTAAGGCGTTGGTACGAATCATGCGATTCGTTCAAATCTTCAACCTCGCGCTGCAGCATCCGAGCCTTACCGCGTTCGCGCGAAGCCTCCTCTTCGGCTTCATCTAACTGACGGCGCAGTAAGCGGCACTTGTTGTTGGAACGTTCAATCTAAAGATTAGGCTATGGTTCAGAAGGTAAGGGATCACAGACCTGCTGCTTGAGGTCTTCAGCGTTTTTCCTTTCCTCTTCAAGCTGTGCTACAACATCTGCGCATTTCTTCTCCATGCGTCTCGCGTAACGAGCTGCCGTAGCCCTTTCTGCCGATTCACTGTTGTACTGGTCCTCGCAGTGTTGCAAACGCGACTCCAGCGCGGCAATCTGAGCCTTCGCTCGAGCCTGAGCGTTTGTTTCCAACTCCATGATCTTGTTGCGCAACTCCCGGTTGTTGCGTTCACACGCCTGCTTCTCCGCCTCAGCCTTCTGGCTCAGGCTACGCTCCGTGGACAAGTCAATTGTCATTTGCTCGAGCTAAAACCGCATAGTTTTTTTAAATCAACATGATAAGCGAGTACCTGTGACTGGGCTTTCTTGTACTTGTCCTGATATGTGTCAGAAATGGTTTGTTCTTCTTCTAAATCTTCTTCGAGCTTAGCGATCTTCGCTTCGAGGCGACGCTTCTCATCAGCTCCAAGCTGTCCACCCTTTCCACGAAGCTCCTCAAGCTCTTCGCACTCCTGTTCGAGAGCGCGTTTCTGGGCGTTCAACGTTTCCACCGCTTCAGACAAGCGAATGTTTTCGGCTTCCACCGCTCGGTATCTGAAATGCTTTGTAACTTTTCGTTTATATAAAATCTCTGTTACCTCCGCTCAGATTCTCTCAAAGCTGCGGCTGCATCTTCCTTAGCTTGCCGAGCTTCTTCCACATCGTTCTGACATTCCTTCATGATAACTTGAGCCTTTTTGAACTGCTTATTGTATTCTTCCTTGAGACGGTTTGACAGCTCCAGTTGCTGTTCCAGTTCGGCGTTCTGAGCTTCAATCTTCTTACGTTGTGAAATGGCATTGGCCTAAAACACGGAAGATACACTTACTGCTGATGTTGCTGAAGCTGATTACCTTGCTACGACCTTCACTGTCCAACTCCCCTTCCAAATCGCGGATCTGGCGCAGCAAACCACGTCTGTTCTCCTCCCGCTCGGCGTCTTTAGCAGTTAGCTGGCGCTCGAAGTTGTCCCTCATGGCCTGTGTGTTGACTTCGTTTCGAAGCCTAGCATCCTCAGCAATCTGGAGGGCGTCTTCTAACTCTTCAATAGTTGTCTTTGCGTTGAGAAGTTCCTGCTCCAATAGGCGCTTGTTCTTCTCCAGTTCGTGGACATTTTTGCCGAAGTCGTCCTTTGAAGATACCTGTAAAGTCGATGGTTTATGCACGGAAGGTAGAATGTCACACATACCAACTCGTCCAGCTCTAACTGAAGGGTTCGCCTCTGCTTCTCAAGCTCTTCGTTCGAATTCTTCAGATCCTCAATCTCGTTGTACATGGAAAGCACCTTGGTCTCTCTTTCGCGAGATTCATTCGCGTTCGCATCACGTTCAGCGGCCAACTTGTGGGAATTGTTCCTCTCCTCGGCCAGCAGTTGATCAAATCGACGATGTCCTTTTTCAAGCTCGAACACCTGCGATCGAAGAGTGTCGAGTTCAATTTTCGTGTCCTCCATCTGCCAATGAAAACAATTACAAAAGAGATTAAACCTATTGAGCTACCTCTTGCATAACCTTCTTCCGGGCTCGTTCACTCTTTTCCCGACTGACTTCAGAATCAGTGAGCTGCTTCTGGGAACTCTCCAGATCACGCAGAAGCTTCTTTATCTTCTCCTCGCATGATTGAATGACTCCCTCATCTGCCTTCTTCTTGGCTTCAATAAGCTGTTGCTTAAGGAGCTGAACGTCCTAAAGAAATCTGCGGTTCGGAAAAGGCTCAGAAGAGGGAATGATACCTTTTCGCTCTGAACTTTAGCTTTTTCAAGGTCTTCGATTTGTTCCTTGAATTCCAACAGTTCGGTTTCAAGCTGGCGAACTCGTGACTGCGAGGAAAGTTTTTGGCGAGTCTCTTCGTCGACGGTCTCTTGAAGTTCGGCGACAGTTTGCTCAAGTGAAGCAACCTTTCTTTCCAAGGCTGACACCTTTTGCTCTGCCTCATCCTTCAGTTTGTTCACCAGTTCCAAATCGCTCTGCGTCTGGAATTAAAGTACGTTTAGATCCACGTGTCAAACAAAAAGCAACCTTCGTCAGAAGTTCCGAAACCGCACCACGAGATGCATCTGAGTCCGTCAAGCGATTGTTTAATTCAGCTAGAGCTGCTTCGGCTTGCTTCCTTCTCTTTTCAGCCTCCGACCTGGCAGAATGAAGCACACTCAATTCCTGGTCAAGAGACGCCTTCTCTTGGTCCAAAGCGCTGCGGCTTTTTTCGGCTTGATTGCGAAGGCGCTTCTGCTGTTCGACTTGCTCATAGAGTTCGTCGATTGCGTTCTGGTACTTCGCTTTCTGTTCTTCAAGCTTACTCTCGTAAGACGACGAAACCAACTCGAGAGATTTCTGTAGATAAATCATGAGATTGAAACAAGGGAGATACACCAACCTTAACATCCTTCAACTCTTCATCTTTCTTTCTTTGGATCTCGAGGCTGACTTTCGTCTTGTCCGTGGCATCCAAACACTCGGTTCTCAGAGCTTCCAGGTTTTCGTTCAGCTCTCTCTTCGCCCTTTCTGCACGGCTTCGCAGTTCGCGCTCTCCTTCCAAGTCTTCCCGGAGCTCCTCCAATTGCGTGGTCAAATCGCGGACCTGCTTCTGATAGTTAGCGCAGGTAGCGGCGTCTTCATCGGACCTAAATACGGAAACAGTCTATGAGCTTCCAGACTGTAACATACTTGGTCAAGAGTTTGGCCAGCTCTTGGTCGCGCATTGTGAGCTGAGACGTGAGGTCCTCCACTTTGGCCCTCTTATCTTCCAGAAGCTCTTTCTGCTCATCCAATTCAATGTCAAGCTTTCTCTTCGCCTGATCCAAGTCTGCTCGCAGCGCACGCTCGCGTTCAAGCTCAATTTGAGATTCCTCAAGCTGGTGCTTGATCTTGGCATGTTGCTTCGACAGCTGCTTGCCCTTTTCCTCCTCTTCTACAAGCTGATCACTCAGATGATTGAGCCGTTCTTCAATGTTTTTGCGCTCTTTGTTAAGCTTATCGTTTGAATCTTGCAGTTCAGCGACGCGTTCCTCGGCAGCTTTGTACTTCTGGTCAACGTTCACCTTGTCGAGTTGGAGTTTCTGACGAGCTTGCTCTTCTTCTTCCAACTGCTCTTCCAAATCCCGGACAGTTTCCTGTAGACACATAGTTTAATAATGTCCTAAAAATAATGTCAAGAACCTGTAGCTTCTTTCTTTCGTCAGCGAGCTTCATCGCACGTTCGCCTTCTTCATCCATCTTTCCGGTAACATCGGCCAAGAGGTCTTCCAGTTCCTCCTTGCGCATTTGCAACCTTTCA
>JADLIF010003368.1:0-136251 GCA_016648015.1 Steinernema khuongi
AGGTGAAGGCGAAGCTCGGAGGAAACTTCGTCGTCCTCTGCTCGCAGGGCGCCTTCTCCTTTGTCGCCGACAGCCACAACTACTGCGTTGACGGAAGTGACTCGCAGACCTGCTACGTCTTCCAGGCGTAGGGTCGCTAAAGTGAATATTGTCTGTACAGTTCGACTATTTCTCTCAATGGTGCTCATATGGCAACAGATCTGAATGTCTGGCAATAAAACGTATCCATGTCCACAACGACTTGAAACCGTGATCAGGTGTTCTTTTAAATGAAATGACAAGTACCTTCAACATGTAAGAAATTAAAAAACAAAAGAGGAACTCGATTATTCTAAACGATGATCATACTACACTTCAGGCCGCCACAAAACAATTCTAAGGCTCACGAAATCCATCTATTTAAGTCCACAGGATAGAGAGATCCTGGTTCTTGTATGTCTGCCTTACTCTGTGAGCTCTGTCCAAACAATTGCTTAAATCGACTTTTCAATTGCATCTTGTCTAGAGTCTAGAGTCAGGTCTGAAGTATAAACCAACTGAGACTCTAGACTGGCAGGGTAATATCTTTGTTTGAGACACTTTAACATTTTCACCGTTATTTATACTTAAATTTACAATGATGATCAACGTAAGGCAGAAGGGACGACTGGTAATTGGAAGGATACCCGTGTGGCTGGAGTTTATTCGTTGTGCGAGTGAAGAGGTGCCTAAGATTGAGCTAGACGGTCGTTTCGCCGCCGTCTTTCTTTGTGTATGTCTTCTGTGCGTCTTTCATGAAGAGATTAAGACGGACTTCGGCGTCACGTAGGTACGTTTTCTTGGTGAGCGTATCGTCCATCACGTCATTCTCGAGTTGGGCCGAAGAACCCACGGATCGGTCTACTTCGTCTAGCCTCGAGCTCAGCAACCTGCAAGAAAGATGATTAATGATGTCAGATGTCAGTCGGTTAAACCCTATTTGTTCAGTTCATAGATGAGCCCTATGAAACGTTTCTCTATGAAATATTTCATCTTAATGTTAGGAAACATTTCTCAAGGAGCTACCATGGTTCTTACCTCCTGACGGGACCCTCGATCAACGTGCTCCTTGGCGTGTTCACCGAGCTTATGACCGATCCAACGTCCGTGGAATCAGGGCGATCAAACGCGTTCACTTGTTCGGCCAAGGAGGGCCGAAATGCAATGTTTGTTAGAGATCTGAACTCATCGTATCAATAAGCATGGAGAAACACTCATCACTACCTTTGGTTTGCTTTTGCTGCAAATGTAGTTTCCCCGCTGAATGTGTTCAGACTGATGGACTTTGGTGGCGGTGAGGTAAGTGTGCCGCTAGGGGTGATCGTTGGCTTTGGGGGCACCGGTGGAGGAGGAGCTATTTCTTCTGGCTAAAAGATATTTATACATATCAGGTCTGATGTAGTACTTCACGTACTATATCCTTAAATGAGACGGTGGTGCCTTGGGATGTCCTGGGCCCTTGGAGGTTCCTATCCACGTCGTATCTCCGTCTGACGTTCTCTTCGGTGATGAACGTCTCCTTCACAGTGTTAATGCGATCCCGAAGTGTCGGCTCGGCGGTGGAAGGTCGCATTTTTTGGCTTGCGCTCGAGCTGTTCTGACTGGTGTTCAGACAGTCCGCGCTTCCCGTGGACTCCTTGGGATAGCTCGTGGGCAGCAGAGTGGCTTTCGGCAAGTCAGATCGGCTGAGCGTCGATCCCCCTTTAAGGCTGTTCGGTGCTAAGTAACTCTGGTAGGGATCGTCGATGGTCGTCGTCTTATTTTTACTGCCATCAAACACTTTGTCGTAAACGTTCATTCGAGTCTCGTTGCCGCCGGGCTTAGCGGGTTGCCTGAAAGAAGTGCTTTAGACGACCAATAGTCACAAAAATAAAAACAAGAAACACAAAACAAAACTATTGGAGAATTTAAATTAAGCTGCTTTGGTTCCAACTTTACGCTGATCCACTTAAAGGATATGGTCTTAGGCGAATAATCGTCTAGGGATTAACCCTTTTTCACGACCTTTTTCACGGTGGCATGAAAACAAGGCACTCCATTGTGAACAATGCCTTACCGAGATACTCCGATGAACGAATCCAGATTCAGGCTTGAGTTAGCGGTGTAAGGTTGCGACGACTGGGTCGCCACAGAACCCTCGTAGGGGAGGTACTCGTAGGTTGCGTCGTTACCGCCGTCTTGAAGCACAGGAGGAGCGTACGTGGGGCCGATGGCGGACGGCTTCAGTGCCGACTTCAAAGGCTAAATTGAGAGAATAAAATTTCGTTTTAATTGATTTTTAGAGTAAATTAAAATGTTTGAAGATTTTGTGATTTCATAACTCCACGTATGAAACCCTACCTTGAAGAAACAGAAGAAACACAAAACAAAACTATTGTCTTATTACTTTTGGTCAAGTAACCGGACTACCTTCTGCTGCGGCATCTGCGGCGGAGAAGATCGGTTCTCCAGGGTGTTCGTGCTTTTTGTATCGTTGCTTCCCGTGGACAAGACGTTGGAAGACGACCTGTGCAGGGCGTTGTCGCGGCGCAACGACGTACTGTCCGATCCCCTAAGCGCTTTTTTCTTCATATTCGGCATTGACGCGGTTCTTTTGAAGTTGTTCGAAGTCTGAATGAGCGACATTTTCCCATAACTCTCAAGGTCCTTTATATTTACCCGCTCGTGGCTCTCTTTCACTTTCTTCATGTAGTCGCGTTCCCATTTCCTGAGCGCCTCGGAGTCTACGCGGTAAACGGCGGAGAAGGAGCGTTTGAATGGACGCGTCGACCCTTCTTCCAGCAGCATGGAGCTATCGTTGTCCACCACCTCGATCTTCACCAGCTTGGACGAGCGTTTCGTGTAAGACACAGAAGTGGCCAGGCAGCCGATGGCCGTGGCCAGTGAGTGGAAAATAAGCCCCGCAAGTGCCATGTAGAAGGCCCAGCCAAAATATTGCTTAAGAGTTAACTTTTTCGAAAGAACACAAGCTCAATGGGTACCTCGTAGACGCCATCGTCCTCTTTGATGATATTATTGTCCTGGTAGTTGGCGAACATGAAGAACACAACTTGGCCGGCAACGGCGAGCAAGGTGGCGATGATACAGAGTACGGTAGAAGCACAGACGAGCGCTCTGTGGCAGAAAGCGCACACACAAACGAGGAGGCCGGCGCCAGAAGCAAGCACCGAGAGTCCGTTCCCAACAAGAGCCGCGATCTTCCAGCCTAAAGAAGGTCAAAATTGCATCGTTGAAAGGAAGGCTCAAGATCTGCACCATGGTGCAAACCAAGCCTAAAAACTAGGATGGCTGCTTTTGTCCTATATAATTTTCACACAAAACACGATTATCCGGCTGCTCGACTTACTGACCGCCAAAACTCCCATGCAAGCCGCTTACCCAGAAAGAGATGCTGATTCGCGTCGTCCTGCAATCTGTTCTCCTCGTAGTTCCGCTCGTACAGATCTTCAGGGTCGATGTAGTAGTCGAACTTGTAGACACACATCAACGGAGGTAGCCAAAACTGATCGAATGGATTCTGCTGACGATCCAGCCGGTACAGACTTTCGTAGTACTCGCGCGTCCTACCGTAGTCGTGCGAATAATCCCTCTTACAGTCGAGCCACAATCCATGGTGGTGTTCCGTCCGACCCTCCTAAATCAAGCCGATAAAGCTATGCAACGTGCGAAACCAATGCCCAAACCCAAATTGGTTTGACGGGTCGTCAAACCCAATTCAAAACAGATTAGAAAAGGACTGACCTCGAGGTAGACATACTGCCAGCTGGGACTGAGCAGAGCGACCAGGGAGAGCGTGAAACCGAGAAGTTCGAGGATGAAGTAGCATGACAACGACGCCTTCCGAGTGCATCGTGAGGAGCCAGTGCTGTCGGAGCTCATGCTCTCTCACATGTTTTCCTGCCGACCAGAGCTTTGGAACACGGAGGCGGTCGGCGACGTCGAGTCGGGTACCTGAAGCGAGGATGATTTGAATGGCTTGTTAGAGCAATAGCTGAGGGACACGATTCGTCGAATAAGAGCGCGGTGATGGCAATGGTCGATTGAGCCGTGTGTGTACAGTATAAACAGTTTGTAGTTCGGACAAATAGAATTTCTGCTGATCTTTCTGATCGATCTGTCTGATTTGCTGGATTAATAGCATTCAGAGAGATACTAAGGAGGTAATACGAGACTTAAATCTTGTGGAGAGAAGCTGGCCAGTTAGTATAGCAACAATGATTTGAAAGGGATCGGTATTATTATTTGATGGGTGTGGAGAAAAGGCGGATTATTCTTTTCGTTGGGAACGTTGACCGCGGATTCTTTGTTTTCCACACATTTCCATCACAAGTCGTGGCAAAATTGATCTTTCTATTGACTCAGACTCTAGAAAGCGGTCTAATCGGTAATAAATAATTGTTGTAACCGAAATCATCAAGTCGAGAATCACCTGATGCCGGGAGAGTCCAACCGGCTCGCTAAGGCAATAGCCGAGGGGCACGCGTCGTCGAATAACAGCGCGAAGTGAAGAGTCGCGCACGGGCGCACAGTAGTGTCACAGGACGGACGCATGCACAGCTAGGGGCGCCAACGGCTGCTCCTCCGCTGATTGATCGCCCGCTGAGTGGCTGTAACCAACCGGGCGGCAACGGTAAAAGCCGCCTGGAGCGGTCGGAGCCAAAGCTCAAGGGGTGAAGACGGTCGTCGGTGACGGCCGTCTGTCAGCCGCCCATCTGCGAATTTCGCAAAAATTTGATTTTTCAGGGTCACTCGCAGTGGCGCGTACCCGAGGCTCGGCAGCTGGTGAATGAGAGGAGGCCGGCGCGGACGCCGAACGGGTTTGCGCAGCGCCTCTTTGCGAATTTGCATAATACCGAACCTGGGCAGGCCAAGTACTGCGCCGGCAGGTAGGAAGAGGTCGCCGATTGCGTCGACGATCGAAGACGCTCGCCGGCGGCGATCGTTATTACCGGCTGACCGGCCGCGGTCAAGGTGCGACAACGGAGCCTCGGATTTGGGTCAGACAGGAAGAAACAAAGTGGGCCCATCGAAGTCACTCTTTCAACTTGGGTTCGTGAATTCACCGAACTTCGAAGACCGGTCAACAAGTGGCGCAACCGCCCGGCAGGGTGCCAATCGGGGGAGGATCAAGGAGCCGAGACCTGTAATCGGCTGTCTCCCAGGGCAACCGCTCGCTTTCTCCCTAATTGCGAGCGGGCGCCGCATTCCGGGTTCCACTCGTACTACGAGCACCCTCGAGCCATTTCTGTCCGGTTGGCCGATATTTATTGGCTCGGTTTCAAATCGGCGCGCGCAGATTCCCATCCGCGTCTCAGCCGCGTACTTAACGATGTAATCGGGCGCAAAAAATGGAACGCCATGGAGGTCATTGCTGGGGAAGCGGTGACGGCTCAATGTCACAAATTTAAACCCAGCGGCAATTACAGCAGCGGCAGATGCCTCCCCACATTTCGGCGATTGTTTGCCGTGATTCAGAGGCAGAAGACCTCGAAGGGCGATCCAGGTCGCGTGTTTACCCCCGGCCACCGGCCGATTAAACGTGAGTCACCGCGGAGAACAGGAATGCCGCCGTCGGACAAGTTGTTCCGTTCCAATCCGGGCGCCACCACGTGCATGTGACTCATCGAAGGGCATAATTTGTTTCTTTTATTTTAAGTGCTTGTGTATTTTATACAGTACAGAGATTAGACACACGTCTCGCTCTTTCTCCTGACGCGTGGAGGCAGAATCTCGGCCGGGAAGCTCTGGCCCGAGCTGATTTCCGGCATGCTGTCGGCCACGCCCCGGTCGAAGAGGTCCTGCTTACTGTAGTGCGGAGGGCGAAGATGCGTCGGCTGGGACTGGTGATGAGCAGGGTGGGAAGGGTAGATAAGCGGAGTGTCGAATTCCATCGAGCTGAGAACGAAATGTTGAGATAAGTGAGTTCAAAGAGGACTGCCTACCGGCCGATGTTGGTCATGTTGGTGCGAGAGCTTCTGTTGGCGCTGAATTTGTCCGAAGCTGAGGACTTGGAGGCAAGAGCGAAGTAGGTGAAAAGGAGCGAGACGAGGAAGGAGAGGAAATGGAACACACAGGCGGCCATTTGGAGGAAGAAGGCGACACCGACGCGTTGCTGAAACGAAACGTTTAGGACCATCAGCTCTCAAACCGCTCGACCAGATGTGGCTACGCTCTATCAGAAGTAAGAAATCACGTACCTCATAGGTGCCAACGATTCCCTTGATAAAGCGATTGTCAGCTCTGTGCGAGTAAAAGAAGAAGAGACCTTCGGCGACGACCGACAGGAATGCTAAAGACAAGATATGAAGGAAATATTATAAAAGGTAAGGGTCTTACTGGTCAGCAAGGTGATGGCAGTGAAGAGAAAGGCGAGCGAGTAGTAGCAGCAGGAGCACATTCCCAGGCAGACGGACAGGAACGTTGTGAGAATAGCCAACGAGAGAAGGATCAAAGTGGCAGTGTGCCATCCTAAAGAGACTTCATTTATATTTTGGATTTTCAGATGTGCATACCGTAGAACTTATGTCTGTTCACCTCTCCAACTGGACTGTTATCGTCTTCGAGATCGAACGTCCCCGAGTACTTATCGTAGTCGAACTTGTAAACGCAATGCAGAGGTTCCGTGATGGTAGCATATCTAAAGCGAGATCAGCGTTTAGGACACGGTGGCAAGAACGAACCTCCTGAGCAAAACGTTTCCAGTTCTGCTGTGCCGAGTACAGTCCAGCCAGAGACCGTGTTCGTGGATTGAGTTGTACTCTTGCAAGTTGACCACCTAAAGATTCACTGTTTGCGCCAATGCTGATTCTGTCGGATTTACCTGCCAGCTTGGAGTTGCGATGGCGCCGATGGAGAGTCCCATGCCCACGAGGGACAAAATTATGGCGGTCAGAACGGCGGCCTTCCGGCCAAAATCATTTCCCGACATCTGAGTGCTTGGAACAGACGGTTGATAGTGATTCTCTGAAACAAGCACGTGCAGCTTCCAAGACGTGGAATAGCGAGCACACAACAAATTCAAGGAGGATGGCTATAGTCGAGCCGTGGGCTACGGCCGACTTCCCCGGCTCCTTCGCATTCCGACCACGAGCGGGTCGGACGGAACCCGTTTTGCAGTGTGCAACACATCCTTGTCCCGGGGACCAAACAACAGCTCGACCACGACTACGGACGGAAACGCGCCTAGCATGCTCCAGGGCCTAGCACCAACCTACCGAAGCGGTGCGGGTAACTGTCCGTTGTAACGAGAAGCGGCGCATGCTGCTGCTGCCTGTGCAACATATTAGAGGCGGCAATCAGAGGCCGACGCTAACGACGACCTTCACACGCACAGGTTTGTCGCCAGTCGGCTGCTGGGATCGATGTACGAAGGTGGGAAGTGCGGGAGGTGCGCAGACAGGAGCAGCACGTAAATAAGCCCTCAGAGGCTTACTCGACCGCGGAGACGGACGCATGCAGCAAACAACACCAATAATAATACATATATGGTAATTAGCGGGGGAACGTAACGGGGCAACACCGGCTGAGGTTTGCGTTAAGCCGATCAATGAGCGATGGAGAGAGGTGCACATAATTGTAGCGGCGCTGCCGCTAGCCACCTGAACGGAAGCGGGCCAGACCGACATTTGCCGCGTGAAGACCTACGAAATCGCTGCAGGAGTACCTTGGCGGGTTGCATTTGCAAGACGAGGGTTCGGCGCAGTGACAATGGCAGGCGGGGGTTTTCCTCAGAAACAATGGCAGTGCGACGAACGCATAATTGCGTCCGGCGCCGTTTCCGATGCCCGCGAGGGAGACAGGTGCGCACTGACCATATAGCGGGCGTGCCTACGCAGCGAAAACAGTCGAGCAAGCGCCTCTCGAACCGTAGCAAATGATCATGACGCGTCCCGGCACCCTACACGTAAACCCCCGCCTATGTTCGCGCACCACGGGGGGTAAACCCCCGAGCCGAGCGATGTACCGCGGCGGCGTCGGTTCTCAGAAGGCGATTCGGGAGAACCTGACAACCGAGAGAACCTGCCAAACGCCGATCCATCTCCTTTGCACCTCCGAACAAGTTGTCACCGAAACCCATTGGTCAGACTGTATGTGTACGGTAGACAGTGTGGCGATGAGTCACGCGCGCTCGCGCGTAAACACTTTGTCACTCGTAAATCACATTCCTGAGAAGGCCGACCAGATAGTCTCATGCAAATTGAGGAGCTGAAGAGTCTCTGGAGGGGATCGCGCGCGTTCTTTTTGTCCAATAGACCCTCAGAGCCGAGCTGCTGTGCAACCCACGAAGACACCTTGAAGAAACACAATGACCGATATTCGAACGATGTGATTAATCCCATTTCGATCACTCGCGCGCCCCTATGCAAATGCCTAGCCTAAATAGCGCAAATTCGTCTAATCGCCAGCGGTGACGTGGGAGAAGGCGCGAGAAAAGTGATCGGTCGAATTGCAAACAGCCGTCCTGACGGGGATTAACACCGCCGAAGTGACAGTACGAACAAGTTCAAGCCTGTGGATTGGAGTTGGTAAATTCGGATGCCCCAAATGATTGGAGGTCTAGTTTGTTCATGTTTTGGGTTGCAGGTTTCAAAATAACTATTAACATAAAAAATATGGCTCTAGTTTTGCCTTAAGACTGGGGATGGTAGTGAGCTTCTAGTAGGGCTAGAAGTAAAACCCCAAACACTTATTTGGATTGCGGAACGTTATTTGGGATCTATCTTTTTCCCACTTTTCTTGCCTGGAATCCTGCATCCCAAGTAAAAGAAAAAAGCGCAAAATGTTAATTAGAAGTACGATATGGCCACAACAAAGGTGCAAGACTCTCTCAACTGGGGATGGAATAACATCAAACGGTGCTAAAGCTATGGTATAATTCAATAGCGTTTCATACTGCTATAGTTACCTGAGGTTAACAAGAAACAGGAACAACACAAAAGGTTGCAATCACAAAATTCAGTCGTTAAGGTATGACATTTCAGAAACGTAAATTTACCGTCCCCACTAAGGACGGTAGCCCCTCGAGCCACGCCACTCAGAGCGAGTGGAGTGAACGCGCGCCGATGTGCAAGACCACGACTACTGCGCGAGATCGTTGCTGGCCAGAGCGAGCGTTACGCATGCCAATCACCGTAAAACATCTCCAGCCGCTGAGGTCACTCAAGGTTACCTCACATGCCAGCGCGCTGCATGGCCGGACCGTGCGACCGATAGCCGCCGAGTGGATGCGCCGACGACGGTGACCACCGGCGGCGCGGTCAGTCAAACCGGACAAGTAGTAGAACACGCGTGCCACTTGCGTGCATCAACCCATACATCAGCCTGCGCCGACGGCCATTGCATGTCGCCCAGGGTCATCTGAGGCGACATGGAGGCACTTCAGAGCCGCGTTTTGCCTTCAAAGGCGCCGAGCCGCCGTCGAGAAAGCTTTCTTGAAGGTCAACTAATTACCACCCATTTCGACAAGCCGAGCGAGTGGTGCCTTCAAAACGTACGGCGCGACCGTTGCACGCGTACGGTACCTAAATGCTGTTGGGATAAGGGAGCACGAAGGAACACATTCCAATTCGCTGCTCCAATTGTTCGAGATTAAATCAAGGGAACTGGTCAATCGCCCCAGTGTTCGTCCTTTCCTCATTGGCCGTGGTTTCCATGTTGCGCTCCATCCCGCCAATCTTGGAAGGACGCCAATTCAGGAGACTCAGATCAAGATCGAGACCAGCATTCAACATTCATTGAGACAGAAGCAACATACAGGAGACAAGGTCTGCAAAAGCGAAAATGGCGTCTAATTCAATTATTGCAGAAGACCGATATGACGAGAGGGTGTTGACAGTAAAGCAACATGGCTAAGATGAGTCAGCATAAATTAGCGAAGACGCTAGAGAAATAATGATGTAGTTACACTTCATTTTTGTATGAGTCAATGGTGGTTCGCATAGAATGCGTTGTCCTTTCTGGGATTCCCGGCACATTATATTCCAGCGTTATATTCCAGATGCAATGGACCTTTGGAAGGAGGTCAAACAACGTTTTAAGGTAGTTGAAACCACCGAGGTTTTATTACATTTTCAGGTAGCCTGTGATTTAAGCTCTACACAAATTCTGATGAAAACAACACAACCCGGGAACTCGCTTATCCAATAGGATTCTAAGGAATAGGGGAGGGGACAGAGGACGGAGGGCGACGCAAACGGAACATATTTGTACCGAGCGAGGCAACACTCCCTCATTGGCTGAGTATTGCAGTTCCCAGTGGGTGGAAGCCACACGACCTCTTTGCAAGCAGCTCGTGCTGTACAAACGCGAGGACAGAAAGAGAGGTGGATGATTGCCGAATGTGTGACATTTCCAACCCTCATCAACCGAATTCAACTCAGGCTCTCACAGCAGTAACGTTGGTTACTGTGCTGCTACGGTGGCAGCACCCACCCGCACCCGCACTCTTCTTCCAGGCCTAGTGTGGTTTGGACGTTTGGGTCTCTATGTTTCCGCTATGTCATCCACGGCGGTTTGTGGTCCGTGCGTTGCTTCCGTTCATGCTAAGCCGTCACCTTTCCTATAATTATTTGGTTGGTTGTCCCTTTACTCGCCTGTCCATTGATTGTTTAACGCTTCTTTTGCTTTATCTGTTCTGAATTTTATCTTTTCTGAATTCTGAAAAATGCATGTGCCTCGTAAGTAGTAGAGGTGGCATTCGACTACAAATTCTCGAACTCGACTCGAACTTTCGTTTTTCGCCTTTAGTTTTCGAAATTTCCTACTATTTTTGTTGTTATCGCATGTTCGCTTCCGCGTATAGTCGCTAGCGTTTATATTGGCATTTAAAACGGTTAAAAAGATGGGAAAAGGTGTCCTTTGTTGGTAGTGAGGTTGGCATTCGTCTTCAAAATCTCGAACTAGTTCGAGTCGATTGCTTCAAAATGAAGATATGTCTCAGTGGCGGCGTGAAACGCGTCCCGTTCTTTGCTGCTGTGTGTCTTTTATTTTTGGACTAATTTTAACTTTTACAGAACAATTCGAAAACTATGAAACGCAAGGACGGAGTGAAGAACAAGACGAAGAGCAGCCGTGCTGGACTTGTCTTCAACGTTGGCCGTTTCGAAAGCCGCATGAAGAAGGGAAACCACGCCGAGCGCGTTTCGCCAGGCGCAGCCGTCTACCTCACGGCCATCCTCGAGTACTTGACCGCGGAGGTAAGTGAAATTGCGGTAGTAATTTACCTAACTGCAACTTGATTTAGGTCCTCGAGTTGGCCGGCGATGCTGCCATGGACAACAAGAAGATGCGCGTCAGTCCTCGCCACCTGATGCTCGCCGTCCGCCACGACGAGGAGCTGAACAAGTTATTCGGCCACAGCACGTTCGCGCAAGGAGGAGTCGTCCCCAACGTCCACCCGTCTCTTCTTCCGCGCAAGAGCCTCCCCAAGGCTGGCGCCTTTAAGAACCTGAACCCGTCAGCGGTTTAGGCGCCTTCTCGCCAACAACAACCCAACGGCCCTCTTTAGGGCCACAACTATACAATAAAACAACCCGTGTCAACGAGTGTTGAGGGGGTGTAATGTAGATGCCGGTAGCGTCTACATTTGATCACTTAACTTTCAGACATTTAGGTAACTCAACCAGGCAGACAGGCACGATCGTGGCTCTTGCAGGATTGTAAGGAATGGTGTGACGACCCACGTTCGCGTGCGGTCGTGTTTCCGGTTGAATGAAAGTTCTGTCTAACTGTTCCCCGTGTCTTGTTGTCCACACAGTGAGCCGCGTGTTGGCTTCCCCCGTACTTGGGACCCCATATAGAGGTCCAATAGTACAAGGGTCGCATTCATTCTTCCTTCAGTATTTACTGCGTGACATCGCCCGTCGTATTCTCGCTGCTCTGCGTCATGGGAGAACTTAATAAGTCGGTAGGATTTTGAAAAGACCATAGAGTCGTCGTACATGGAAACCCGCTCCATAGGCTTGGCAACTTAGCAAAAGTTTTAGCCGCTCTCCCTATCATTAATAACAGTACAGTTCTTGACAGGTCGGAACAAGAAGGTGACAAGATCGACTGCCTCGCAAGGTTGCGCCTCTCAATGTCATTTCCGAGTCCGAACTACGTGGACCCCCACAGTGCACTCTGAATGGGCATGTGGTAGTAAATGGAGTTCACAAAAGGTTACCAGAAGATGGTTACGTAACATGGGAGCACGTCCTGATCCATAGGGCAAGCAGTCGTAAAAAAACTCTGTAGCATTGTGTCTTATCTTTGACCTTTAAACCTTCAAGACATATTTTTCCCTGCCAACCAGTTTATATAGGGTCGTCGGTAAGATTGGGAGCAGATTTTCACATTTATTTCGTTCTCATGCGTCGCATTTTAGAAACTAGCTAGAATTTGGTCGGAATCGGATTTTCAGGTTACATTGCGTTCTCTTATATACCGCCCAGTTTCATAGGTATATAGGTATGCAAAAGCTTTCGAACGTTAAAGCGTTCGTGGGACGGCCCCCCAGTTATCATGTCTTCTGACAGACTTGAAGGCCACGTTTAATTTAATTCTGGAACACAAAGTCTGCATGTTGTTCTCTTTCTCTTGTTTTTGTATAAGTTTTACGTAAAAAACAACCCTGAATAAAATAATACTGAATAAAAGAGTTCAAAAACTTTACGAAGGTCATCATGCACTGCTGAGGCCCTTCCCGCCGTTCAAATAACCCACCAAGCGACTATTTAGAAGCGATGTACTAGTGCATTATCTCCTAACCACCATCCCGTACATCGATCGTTTCAACTATCAGACGAGTGAGTAGAGATGGCGCGAGCGGAGAACAACAATTTTTGTGCTCTCCTATCGAAGTCGACGTCTTTCCGCTTCACGCTTCGCCATGATCATCCCCATATTGGTCCGAACGTCCACCGCGTGGAATAATTCGTCTGTAATGTGTTTCCGGTTGTAGATCGCGGATATCCAGAATGAATATTCTGTACTTGATAAAGAATTGGGAGATGATAGGAAACTACATCCTCTATCGACTGCGGAAGCAGCATTACCTTCTTGCCGCCATCAAAGGTCTGCGAAATGGTGTAGTGTGAGTTTACTGTGACGCGATGTGTGTGGTCTCAACGCACATCACTTTCAGGTATGGCACTCGCATTCGAGCTCCCCATGCACTGGTCATGGTGTTCCTCTTCGGAGAGGGAACGTAAGCACTTTAACTTCAGTTAAACATCTGAAAGGCTCTTCTTCAGGTTCCTGGAAAAACTGACGACCGTCTTGAAACTGACGCGGATGCATGCCACGAACTTGGCCAAGTTCGTGTTCTCCTATAAGCTCATTCAAGGTCTGCTGGGGAAGCTTCAGAACGGCCAGAAGGAGTGGCACTCCTTCCTCGCCGCCTTCGCCGTTGGCTACTTCGTCTTCGGCGAGAACAACGGAATCAACATGCAGATCAACCTGTACCTACTCTCACGCGTAGTCGTCGGTTTAGCTCGACTCGGAGTCGAAAAGCAGATCATCCCGGAACCAAGTAGGTAGATCCGCAAGGAATAAGCATCAGTGGGTTTTCAGAAAGAGCGGTGTTTCCCTGGTTTGCCGCCGCCGTCTGGGGCATCGTCCTGTGGCTGTTCGAGTACCACCAGGAAGTGCTGCAGAAGTCGTTGCAGTCGTCCATGTCCTATCTCTATCATGATAGCAATATCTGGAGCGACATCCGAACGTTCATCTTACAAAATAAATAGGCGGGCTTTAGAGTGTAAGGACGTCACGAAAGTTAATAAATCTGGACGCATACTTCCTTAAATATATATATGTAGAGATCTTAACTTATAGAAAAACAAGAGAAAGAGAACAGTCAACCTTTCCATGGGCGCACTTAACCAGCCATAACCACCAGAAATTCTTCTGCCTTTGATGCATAGCACCTAAATAAACTGGACACAAATTGTGCTCTCCCCAAACTCTCTCTGTGCATCTCCCGATAAAGTCCTTGTAGCTGACCTGAAAGCCAAAACATTTCCAAGTTTGGATCATCACATGTTACGCTCCAGTAGACCTCTCATTTATATGGCTCTAATGGGACTATACAGATAAGACTAAAATGTACATTCTTGAATCAGAATATCTTATGGAAAGAACGTCGCTCATACTTCTGGAGAAGAAGATCGGCCTCTTTGGGGCCCCGGCTAAAATTAAAGAGGCTAGCCTGTTGGAGAATATTACAACAAAACTACCTTCCAAACGGATAAAGGTTCAGCTTCACTGTCTTGTTTTCAATCTTCTCGAAGAGAGGTGCCAAGATTTTTGAGGCGCAGTCAAGTTCGTCGCACCGTGCAAAATTGATCTGGGAACCATTGATTACCTCAAGGAACAATCGTTCGTAAGCATCAAGCAGACGGATACCCTGAAATAAAGTAATGATCCTCGGCGTGCAATTCGTTCAAAACCTTGTAACGGTCGTTGTAGGTCAAATCGAGTTCCGTTTCGTCAACAGCAAATCCCATTCCAGGTGTTTTCGTCATCATCTTGTAATACACGGCTTCGCTAGGCTGGACTCTGATGACCAATTCATTGCGCTTCAGCTCCCCATTTTTGAAGATATCTCCAGGAACTTCACGGAACTGAATGCGTACTTCGGCTTTGCGCTCATTTAACCCTGAAGATAGTTATGGTTAAAATCACAACGAGTCGCTATAACCTTTCCCACAACGCAGAAAGAAGGGTACTCCGTCCCAACGTTCGTTGTTTACACGCAAAACTGCCAGAGCATAAGTGGGAGTTACTGAGTCCTTTGGGACACCATCCTCGTCAAGATAGCCCACACCAGCTTCAGGGTCTGCAACATCACATTAGAAATATTATTTGAGAAACCAGTCATACGCTTCGAGCTGGCATTTGCAATGTACTGTCCGTGAACAACGTCATCAATAGTGACAGGGGCAATACTCTTCAAGACTTTAACCTAAAGAACACTGTCAGCAAAGGATTAGCAAAAATGGTCCATACCTTTTCGTTCCTTATGTCCTCAGCTTCCAAACTGCAAGGTTTCTCCATAGCGACGAGGGTCAGAATTTGCATAAGATGATTCTGCATTACGTCGCGGATAATTCCACTCTTATCAAAATACCCAGCGCGTCCTTGCGTTCCGAAATCCTCCTTGAACGAGATCATCACGGAAGCCACATTATCGCGATTCCATCCACCGAGTAAACGGTTGCCAAAACTGTAATTACTTGTCAAAGTACGGTCAGAGACACTGATTGATACCGTAGAACCATCAGGTTTTGAACCATTTCTTTGCCGAGATAATGGTCGATACGGTAAATCTGCTCTTCTTTGAAGAGTCCAGCAAGATGCTCCGATAGCTTGGCGGAGGAGTTGGTGTCATGTCCGAAAGGCTTCTCAATGACGAAGCGGCTCCAGGTGTTTCTAGACGAAGAACTGGGAAGTATTCCTTGAAGGATCTATCTACATACCCTCTGTTATTCATGCAGTGTTTCTTTAGAAGCGATGTGACCGGTTCGAAGACGGTGGGTGGGAGCGCCAAATAAAACAGACGGTTTGCTGGCTCTAAATTGGTTGTTGAAGGAACTTCGTGAGCACCTTACTTCTGTTCTTGTCTTCAATTTCTTCCACAAGTGCGTTCAGATCTTTGAATCCACCATCTTCGTGGTATTTGCCCTATGGAAGGAACAAGATCTTGATTGCAGTGGAATAACGTTTCAAAATACCGTTAGATATAAGAACCTCTTCAGAAATCTCGCGAATTTGCCGTATTCTGCTTGAACCTTGCAGTTTTGAAGAAGAATAGCTTGTGACTTTTCTATCCTCATTTCAGATCGCACAAAGGAGAATCCAACAAATGTGATGTTCGAAGGGAGAACTTCTTCTCTGTACATCGTCCAAAGGGCCGGTAGGATCTTGTTCTTAGCAAGATCACCCTAAGATGCCGTTATTAGAAAGTTCATGTTAGTTGTCCATACCGAAGGGCCAAAAACCACGAAGACACATGGCGGTGCAGCGGTGTCGACGGTCTTCGACAGGGCCATAGTCTATAAGGAGTCGCGTTGGTTTCTCACTTTAATGCCTCGCGGACACACGAAACATCCATACAATCCCGATAGTTGTTAGATCTTCCCTCTTTGATTCCACAGCTGAGGATACTGACAAAGAGAGAGGGGGATGGAAAATGGTTATCAGGACGCCTCCTTTGCCTCACCGTTCCCGTGTCCCTCGCTGTTGACAGGCAGAGGAGGCTAACAGTAAACAATAAACAACATTAAACTCACTGGAAATTGCGTTCAATGTTGCCGATTGGCGAAGAGAGAAAGAGAGAGAGCGGCGATGGGCGGGCGGCATGTGTGCAAAGGCATCCACCTCACAAACGATGACTACGGTGTGCTCCTCTCAGCTAATGAGCTGCCCAACGAGGAGGGTGCCTATATTCCAAGGGACTAAGCTAAACTGCATAAAAATCCAATCTTCTGAGGGAGCTGTCGAGGGGCTGTAACTGTAACCTCGGGTTGTCAAAAACCTTCGGTATGGACTAGCATGAACTTTCTAAGTAAAAATGTATCACTCATGATTTGATTTCACAAACTCATGGGGATGACGACGGTTTAATAAGCGCAGGTAAAGTGCACATACGGCCTGTCACTATCCCCCTCCGACGACCGACCAACGGAGAACAGCATGGCCCGGGCAGCATGTCGCCGCAAGCCAGACTTGCGCGCTGATAGGGTTGTCGGAGGAGGTCGATCGGCGAGGGAGGCTATAAACAGATCGGTTGAATAGTGCGAACATCTTCACAACACAAATGAGACCGTTCTCATGATGTTCTCAAGAAGCACATCTCCATAAGAGGAACGCCATACAGACAGTGTGACCACACCTTTCTAGAAGCGCGACATTCCATCTAACTTGACCTGCTGTAGGGCTTTGTATCCCCGGTTCACATAAAGAAAGAGTCGATGAATCTGATCAGTGAAATGAGGGTACACTCGCTGTTTTGGAGGGTAGATAGTTGGGAGTTAGAAGGAGCTCTAGGGGGACACGAGTCGCTTCGTCGTTCAAATGAAGAGAGGGAACGGACTATGGATATCAGGCGTGACCAGTCACTTCGTTAGTCACACCGGCCAGCGAGCGTTACCATCACTGGTCACATGAAGCCGATTGGGGGGAGGGGGAGGGGAGGGGAGCCGCTAAGGGACGGATGGCGAGCTGTTATCTTTGTTTCAATCTTCAAGCCCAAGACTACGGTCTTTTTTTATTCTCGTGCATAATGAGAAGTTCTGTGTAAAGTAATTAATTCCAAAGGAAGATATGTTGCTCCGAGCTGCCTCGCTATTCTAGACTGAGTGGAGTGACCAAATACGGCTACTGTCCCGAAGAGAAGTAATCAGTTACAAGTCGCTTTAAAAACAGTTAAACCCTTTTTAGAAGATTGAATTCTTTGAGAAGTTTATTTAGTTAACAAGGTTAAAAAAAGAGGAAACAAAAGCCCCTGGCGCGTGCATCCTCGTCGCCCGCCCTTCGCCACTCAGCCCTCACCAATCGCTTTCACGCGACGCAGCGCCCAGTAAGTTTACTGTTGCCGTCGGATGCCGCCGCTGACTCACGTCGGTGACAAAGAGAGTCGAAAAGAGAATGTGAAACAGTGAGGCAAGCGTTGGTCATCTGACGTGCGGAGGCACGGTTCGCAATATGATGGGACAGTTTTGCGGTGAAAAGAAGCAAGACATAAGGAACGAAACACTCCAAACTTCCCATGACGATTTGCATGTAAAGTCTCGTCGTGATACCCAGAGGTGGTTTCGGGTCGGGTTTTGGGTAGCCGGCCCGATCGTACCCACCATCTATACTCAGAAATTTATCGAACTCAAATCTGGGCTCCAGCTCACTTATCTGAATCAGGCCCTCATTAAGCAATCAAGTTTATTCAGTTAAGGTTTACAGTCACAAAAATGGTTACAGTCATCACAATATTAACTGATACAGCAACATTTGGAAACACGAGTCGAAGTGAATCTCATTGAAGAAGGCTGTTCATACTTCCGGACAAGGAGATCGGCCTCTTTGGGGCACCGGCTAAAATTAAAACGATGATCTGCTGCAGTACATTTCAGCAAAAATACCTTCCAAATGGATAAGGCTTCGGAGTGAGCCTTTCGTTTTCTATTTTCTTCAGAAGTGGAGAAAAGATTTTCCAGGCGTAGTCATGCTCAATGTCGCCTACGAAATTCTTCTGAGAGCCGGCGATCACATCGCGGATCAAGCGCACATACTCATCAGGTGCAGGGGTGCGCTGAAAAGAAACTGTGACACTTGACGTCCAAACAATCGCAGACCTTGACGTTGTCTTTCGATTTCGCTTTCTGTGTCTCCACGCGATATCCAAAGTGTGATGTTGTCCTTTGCCAGTAGGCGGTCTTCCTATGTGCTTCCGTACGTTGCACCCTCTTTTTCGACCACTGTCTGCAGTTGCTTTGAGGAAATCGAACACGTACTACTGCCATTTGCTTATTCACCCCTAAAGGGAGCTGCAATAAATATGACTTTCAGTCGCTATAACCTTTCCCACAACGCAGAAAGAAGGGTACTCCTCGCCAACGGTCATTCTTTACGTGCAGAACTGCAAGAGCATAAGTGGGAGTTACTGAGTCCTTCGGGACGCCATCCTCATCAAGGTAGCCAACACCTGCTTCAGCGTCTGCAACAAAAAAAACCACGATTACGATTTGTGAGACCAATCATACGTTTAGTGTTCGGATTTCTAACGCAGCGTCCAAAGACAACGTCATCAACAGTAACAGGAGCGATACTCTTCAAGACTTTCAACTAAAGAACACTGTCAACAAAGTATTAACAAACATTGTCCATACCTTTTCGTTTCTTATGTCCCTAGCTTCCAAGCTGCGAGGTTTTTCCATAGCGACGACGGCCAAAATTTGCAGAAGGTGCTTTGCCATCAAGCCACGGATAATTCCACTCTTGTCAAACTCTCCACCTTCGCTCCATGAATCGTCTATTATCGTAATTGTAACGGAAATAACATTGCCACGATTCAATCCTTCGAGTTTGACTAAGTCGTCCCCAAAACTGTAATTACACATATATCAAGGTGTAATAAAGGACACTTAATCATACCTGAGGGCCATGACGTCACGAACAACTTCTTTTCCGAGGTAATGGTTGATACGATAAATTTGTTCTTCTCTGAAGAGTCCAGCCAGATGTTCCGATAGCTTGGCGGAGGACTCAGTATCATGTCCGTTGTCGATTATGAAGCGGCTCCAGGTGTTTCTAGACGAAGAAGTGGGATGTATTCCGTGACTATCTACATACCCTCTGTTGTTCATACAGTGCTTCTTTAGAAGCGATGTGACCGGTTCCAAGACGGTGGGTGGGAGCGCCAAATAAAACAGACGGTTCAGTGGCCCTGCAAAGTTTCTGAAGGAACCTTTCCAAGAATCTTAGTACCTGGCTTCACCTCAATATTGACCAGGAGTCTTGACAAAAAACTGAATCCCTGATCTCCCTCGAATTTGCCCTGTAGAAGGGGATGAATGATAATTTCAGCGGAACAACGTTTTAAATACCCTCACAAAAAAAACACGCCCTCGGAAGATCCTGTAGGTCTCCAATTGGCTTTCAGTAATCTTGCAATTATTTATAAACTGCTCCTCCAGTCCCGGAACGTTAATGATCAGTGGAGAAATTACAAGAAACATGGCAGTCTTCCGCAGGACGTCATTCCGAAACATCTGCCAAATGGTTGCCAAGACCTTGCTCCCAACCAGCTCAGTCTAAACTGTAAATTATAGCAGAGGTTGTGACAGTTCCTCATACATGATTGCCAAAGATGACGACGATATACTTCAGTCGCGTGCTAAGTGGGAACTCCATTCCTCCTCCAAATTCTCTAAAATAATCAAAAGTCATCGTCTTTTCGTCACGACATGTCTCGCGCACACAACAAATACGTTTAGATTTGGAATCTAAGAGGGTCCTCATGTCTCCTTTAAAGTATTCTAGTCACCCAAAACGCAAATAAATGGGGGATGGGAATCATGAAGGTAGCACGACAGCGCTGAGTGCCAGAGGCAATCCTTCAATGATCCGATTCCACAGCTGCAGCCAGGATCAATGACCATTCAAAATCGTCCGTTTTGGTCGTCACAATACCCTAGGCCCTCGACACTCGTTGGTGCCAGGAGAGACAACTCAACCCGCTGGGCATTGCGTCCCATTGAACCGACTGGCGCGAGCCGATCGGCCAGGGGCGGGCGGTGAGGGCGCAAAGGCCTCCATTTTCCAAACATTGACTACGGTATGACACTATGAACTAATGAGACCCTGCATAGGGCTTGTCACCCATACAAGGAAGTGGACTAAGTAAGCTCATGAAACCTTCATCTCTTTTTCAAATTACAAGGCACCTTGAATCTCCGCGAAATAAGGAAAAAATTGGAAAGAGTGACGCGCAAAGATCGGGCCTCACTAAATTAAAAGAATAAAAATACTGCCTGATATCATGTACGGGCAGCGCTAACAGTCGGCCACTGCCTTCCTCCACGACGACCTGGCCCGCATACCGCCGCAAGAAATTCAAAATTCGGCGGTCGCCGGAAGGGGCTGTTTGGCGATAAGGGTATAAACAAGATCATTTCAATGGTGGGAGCTTTGCGCATCGACACCGAAATGGCGCTGTTCCCACGACCCACAACATAACAGTCTTTTCCATTCGAAGCTGCAAAATTTAAATAGCGAAATTCAGCTTGTTTTCCTGGATTAGTGCCATTCTCCTCGCAAAGCAGCTCATTATGCACGAAATGCGAGGAGCACCGTAGGTGAGAGTTGCAAGATTGAGGAAGAAAGAGAGAAACGAAGGAACTGTGCCTCTTCAGTGACCAGCAAGATAATTGTTCAGATCGTTTGACTCCTTGGTCTGCGCTGAGTCGTGTGACCGTCGATGGGCCCCGCCGAAAGAGGACTGACTGATAGCCTCAGGAAAGGTCACGCCAAAAGACGATCTTCTTCATTTTCTTCATCGGTATGCCCAAGTGTGGAATAAAAAGGATCGTCCGGGATTTTCTGCTTCCCTGCTTTATATTTTGTTGAGTTATTTCTTGCCGGAAATAAATGTTTACCCATTAACACCACGGAATCATTTGGTGGACGGAGAATTGCTGTGCCGTGCTCGTTTACTGTATTCTTAAGCGCGCGGGAGTGATATTATAAGGGTTTCTTGTGTTTAGTTTTGCAGCAGTGAAAATGGTACCAAATTTGCAGCTTCTATATTTTAATGCAAATAAGCGTCTAACGAAGCAATGCAACCTATGACCGTTACGTCAATGATTAAAATACTCCATAATCTTTAATCCATTGAAATTTGCACCCTTCAAGCGGCTGCTGTTGGCGAGTCCTCTATTCCTTAAGAGTGTGCGCAATTCCGAGTTTCGAATAGGCCAAGTTTGATAGGTGTAGTTTGTACCTTTGTCGCCCGCCCCTCGCCCCATCGTCCTCACTCAGCAGTCGGTTTCACGCAATGCGACGCCTAGTGGGTTTACTGTTGCCGTCGGATGCCGCCGCTGACTCACGTGGGTGACAAAGAGAGTCCAAAAGGGAATGTGAAACAGAGGCAAGCGTTGGTCATCGTGACGTGCGGAGGCACGGTTCACAATATGATGGGACAGTTTTCCGGTGAAAAAAAAAACAAGACATAAGGAACGAAACACTCCAAACTTTCCATGACGATTTGCATGTAAAGTCTCGTCGTGACACCTTGTTGTGAACTGCTGCCATCTATGCTCAGAAATTTATCAAACTCAAATCCGGGTTCCAGCTCACTTATCTGAATCAGGCCCTCATTATGCAGTCAAGTTTATTCAGTTAAGCTTGTACATTTACGAAAAAATAATTACAGCCTTCACATTATCAATGATACAACAGCATCTGGACACGCGCGTCGAAGTGAATCTCATTGAGCAAGGCTGTTCATACTTCTGGACAAGGAGATCGGCCTCTTTGGGGCCCGGCTAAAATTACAACGATGATCTGTTCGGAGGGGACAGTTTTCCGGTGAAAAAGGCAAGACATTAGGAGAGAAACACAAAGGAAGAAATAAAACAAAGGGACTCATCATCACATATACAGACTTAAGGTGATTGTGACCGCATATCACAACAATCGACTATCGCAAAGAGAAAAGTAGATGATCGAACAGTCCGAAAAACCTTCAAGGAAAAACAATTCGATGCACAAAAGTGGATCCTGTACTCAGAGGAGACGGGCTCCATATTTCCTCATAAGCAAATCGGCTTCCACTGGGCCCCGGCTAAAATAAAAAGCTTGTTGAAGCACTTTAAAAGAAGCACAAATTACCTTCCGAATGCGTAAGGTTTAGGTTTGATCCTCTCGTTTTCAATCTTTCTCAACAACGGAGTAAAAATTCTCCAGGCGTGGTCAAGTTCATCACTTCTCACAAAATTGATCTGGGAGCCATTGATTACCTCGAGGAACAGTTGTTCGTAAGCATCAGGCAGACGGATGCCCTAAAATAAAGTAATGACCCTAAAGTAATGTGTAGTTTGTTCAAAACCTTGTTATCGATATCGTTGATTAACCCTATTTCATTTCTGCCAGGACGAAAGCCTGCCCACGGAACTCCACCGCTCTTCGTGAAATAAATAGCCTCGGTCGGATGGCATCTGATGACGTTTTCATTCTGCAGTCTTCTACCATTTTCGACAGCATCCTCATGAAGCTCTGGGAGCTGAATGCGTACTTCAACTTTGCGCTCATTTAACCCTGAACATAGTTACAGTAAAAGTCACACGAAGTCGCTAGAAACCCTTTCCACAGCACAGAAAGAATGGCACCCCTCGCCAACGTTTGGTGTTCACACGCAAGACTGCAAGAGCATAAGTAGGAGTCACTGAGTCCGTCGGGACGCCATCCTGGTCAACGTAGCCCACAGCTGCTTCAGGGTCTGCAACATGACATTAGAAATATTATTTGACAGACAAGTCATACGGTAGGAATGTGGATTTCCAACGTACTGTCCTAGAACAACGTCATCAATAGTGACTGGATCGATTCTCCTCAGGACTTTCACCTGAAGAAAACTGTCAGTAAAAGATTGACTAAAATGGACCATACCCTTTCATTCCTCAGCTCCTCACCTTGCAGGCTGCTGGGCTTTTCCATGGCAACGAGACTCAAAACTTGCATAAGATGATTCTGCATCACTTCGCGAATGATTCCACTCCTATCAAACTCTCCGGCTTCAGCTCTACAGTCCTCCTTGATCGAGATCACAACGGACTCAACACCACTGCGGTCCCATGCACCGAACAAAACGTCGCACCTTAATTATATGTCGCATGATGGTCAAGGAACTGAAAGATACGTCAAAAAGATCTGCTGGATCGCTTGTTTGCCGAGGTTGTGGTCGAAACGGTAAATTCGCTCTTCGCCGAACAGTGCAACAAGGTGCTGAAATAAGGTGGCTGAAGACTCGGCATCCTGGCCGAACGGCTTCTCGGTGATTATGCGACTCCAGCAGTTTCTAGATAAAAGAGTTGATCTATACTGAGGAGCATTTATACATGTACGTACCCATTGCTAGTCATGCAGTACCTTCTGAGACGCGTGGACACACTTCGGACGACCTGAGGTGGAAGCGCCAAGTAAAACAGACGATTGGCCGGTCCTGCAAGACATTAGCATATTTTTGCAGGAACTTTGCAAAAATCTTATTACCAATCTTCGCTTCCGTCGCGTCCATTAGAGCATTGAGACTCCTGTATCTGTCGAAGGCGTCATAGTTCCCCTGCAAAAGCAACATGGTCATGATTATATTGGAATCTTAAAATACCACGATGTATAGAAAACGCTTCTGGAAGTACTGCGTGTACATCATTCTTTCACCTTCTTGGATCTGGCAGTCCTTCAGAAACAGAATCTGCGTTTCGTCCACGCACAAGCTGGTCGAGAAAAAGGAGATGAAGTGCGTGGTCTCCCGAAGGAGACCGTCGCGAAACATGCGCCAAAAACGGGGAACGACCTGATTTTTTGCTAGATGAATCTAAAATGTAGGTTAGCAGTAGGGCTCCTGGAAGTGTCCCATACTGGTTCCCCAAACATTACGATAATGATTGGTGTAGTGGAGGTAAGTCTCGTCGTTATTGGGAGATCCATTCCTTCCCTAATTTTCTGAAATAATAAAATGAAAAGCCGTTGCCTCTTGACTAAACGTCTCGTCGATGCACGAAATATCCACGCGAAGTGCACTCAAGTTTCCAACCTGTAGCATTTTCCTCAGTTCTCCTCCAAAGCATTCAAATCACCCTTTCACTAATCGCAAATTAATGGGAAAGAGGAATCAGAAGGACAGCACAAGGTACAGGAATCCATCCTTTTTGGTTTCACAGTTGCGTGTGGGACCGGTGACCATCGAGCCGTTCGTTTTCGTCGTCACAAATACAGAGACCTTTCGACACTCGCAGGTGGCGGGGGAGGCAAATGGTCGCAACAATCAACCCATTGGGCATTGCGTCCCAATGATCGACTGACGCGAAGCGAGCGGCGAGGGGCAAGAGTACAAAGACCTCCGTCTTGCAACCATCGACTACGGTATGATACTGAGACACTGCGTAGAGCTTGCCACCGATCCAGGAAAAATGAACTCTAAGCTCTATCTAGTTTTTAGAATGGCAAGATAACTCGAAGCTTGCACTCCGCGATATAAACGTGATAGAATTGGAAAGAGCCAACCACGATCTGTCTTGCAAAGCAGGCGGCGTTCACAGTCAGCACTGTCTCATTCTGCGGCGGCCGTCGTCATGGCCTGGCCCGCATGGCGCCGCAAGAAATTAACAGTTCGGCCGTCGGAAGGGGCGAGGAAGGTATAAACACGATCATAAATGGTGGAAGCTTCGCGCATCAACACGGAGATGGCGCTGTTCCCACGATCAATTTACTGAATTCGAAGCTGCAAAGTTCAGTTTGTTTTGCTTGATCAGCACCATTCTCCTCGCAAAGCAGCTCATTATGCACGAAATGCGAGGAGCACCGTAGGTGAGAGTTGAAAGATTGAGGAAGAAAGAGAGGAACGAAAGAACTGTGCCTCTTCACTCTTGCCACCTGCCGCTCGCCCCTCGCCCCTAGCCAATCAGCAATTAGCGTGTTAGTTGTTCAGAATGTCTGCACTGTGACCGTCGATGACCCTCGGAAAAGGTTACACCGTGAGGGGTCTGTAATATGGAGGAATAGTAAAGGAGGAAATAAGGATCATTCCACGATGAGCGTTCTACCGTCGCCGGTCGGTGCCATGGAACGCAGCGCAGCTTACTATTACAACCAGTCGTCTCGCCCAAGTGGCGCCAAAAGAGTATGGCCCCACTGATAGGAATCTTCCCTTTTCTCTGTTTCTGATTTTTCCTATCGAAGCTTTCTGCTTCAATTTGCAAAGAAGCGAGGCAACTTTGTCGGCTTAACTTAATTACAGCATTGAGATGAGCATGTCGTAAATTACGGACTTCGGTCGGTTTTTTCGGCGACCAAGCCATCCTGAAGAGGGAATCCCAGCGCCCCTTGAAAATCTTTTTTTTCGGTCTACTCTCGAATCCTTAGGGTATTGTGCCCGGGGGTGCATTGAATGAAGTGGATTTTCACGTATGGGCTGTCGAAGCTTTGACCGCAGGACCTCTAGGCCGGAGGAATACGATTCAATTTTGATTCCGATTTTAAGTCTTGCTTGCTCCGAACTTCTTCCGAACTTTAGAAATACCAGTTCTATGTAGACCGATCTGAGAGAATCACTAGGGATTACCGTTTTTTTACTGTTAACTTGCCCCCTCAGATTCGTCTAATGTTCGCAAGCGAGTCACTTTTCACGTTTCTCCATACAACTATCTGTAGTGCACCAAAGATTGGTTCTGAAAGAACTGTAAATAGGCACGCACAGGGAAACCATTGAACAGCAATCCAATTACTGGTTTATCCGAATCATGGTCATCCCTTTGACCGCTCGAAGTTTGGATCCGGTAAGTAATGTAGGATCAACTCACAACCACCATGGGACTTGTTCCTTCGCAATAGGGCGCTTTGCTCACTTGTTGGCAGTCCTGTTTAAGATGCTTACCATCATGAGTGCGGCTCGTCTAGAGAAATATAGGTTCTTTATGTACAAACAGTTCAAATTGATTAACATGCATAAGTGAATTATGCTTATTAAGGGTCATATTAGGTTCATATTAGATCTTTGGTCACGAGGATATACACATCTGCTCTGAGCTCAGCCTCTGGCAGGGCATCCGATGCCGTTGCAGGTCAGCCAGATGCGAGCAAGGGGACTTCCGACGTAGGTGCCTCCGGCGGTGGTTCCACCATTCTGGAAGGGGCTGTAGTTGTAGTTGGAGTATCCGTTGTACCCTAAAGAAACTTCGTAATTCCATACGGTAATTTCAGCGGAATACCGTTGTAGTTGTTGTAGTTATTGTAGGAACCGTATCCGTTGTTGTTGTAGTTACGGTAAGGGTTGTAGCTATTGTAGTAATTGTAGTTTCCATAGCCGTTATTTCCGTAGCCACCGTAATTGTAGTTGCTGAATAAGTAGGAGAGTGAGGGTATATCCAATATTCTAGGCTTTCTTACTTATAGCCACCGTAGTTGGATCGGTAGGCGGCGGCGAGTGATACGGCGACGGAGAGAAGGATCAGAACCGCGGTCACTGTGGAAGCCATTGCTTTGAGAAGGGCGAAAAGATAACTGAAACACACAATTCACTCTTCTTAAGTATTGCACAAGTGGTGCGCGTCGTAAAAAAGGAAAAAAAAACTGTTTCACACGTTCATCGCTAACCCATAAACAGAACACGACCGAGCTTCCGATAAGAAAGAAGCTAGAGCAGTAGAAGCTGAGAGGAAGCTGGATGCAATGACTGATCCTGAGCCCCAGCTTCAGTTCTTTTATAGACGATCCTGGAAAACGGGGGCGTTCTCTAGGAAAACAAAGGGGTTCAACAGACGAATCCGTGGGTTGTCCTTGGGATGGAGCGCGCGCACGTGAACCCTTGGATACACACTCATCATCGGCCGTTTTTTTTATGTCGCACCAGAACATGACCTCATCCCCTAATCAGACGAGACACACTTCTGCTGTCATGTTCAACAGGCGGCGCATCTACCGTAAAGGAAGGAAGACCGCACGCGCCCTCGGGGCACGCGACCTGGGCAAACGATCCTATCGCGTTGAATTAAAGTTCAAACATTTTTCGACGGCCACCAGGCACTGTCACGTAATTATACAGAAGATTGCAGATCTGTGAGGTGGTTCTGCTCAGAGGGACCTTTTTATGAGGAGGAGTGCGGAATGAAAACTGCGCATGACACTGATAGGATTAAGGAATGTTGCATCTGCATTGCGAAATTCCTCAAGTTCCTACCTTAGTGCATTGCTGAGGATTAATCGGTCACTGAAAGAGACGATCGAAATCTTTGCTGGAATGCAGCATTCTGATCATTTCGCCTCGAGACCGTGGTCCATGTTTTCTCCGGATGAGTTATATTCAGTGAAGTGGTGGTTCACAAACAGTCTATGCTAAATAAAGCAGTAAGATGTAAAAAAAACTATATGAACAAAATGATTAGTCGGTCGGAAGGTTACTGTATGTAAACGATATCATTTGATTCCATTAGCTAGCAACTCTTACAAACCTTTTATGTATTACCGCTATTTTGCTCCCCCTCCCAATGATCAAGATTTATGAGTTTGTCACGAGCTAGTTACGGATGGAATAACATGCAGTGACAGGACATCCATCATGTCATAACACCTCGAACTGCTCACAACGATCATCTCACATCGCGCCTGGTCATCTTATTGTCTCCTACTGTCAACTTCCGGAAAACATCTCCAAATTCATGCTCGAGTTGGATTCGGTGATGCCCCGCCAAAAGAAAACTAACTGGTCAATGACCAACTTTTACCGCACAAACAGTCGTTTGATAGGTTTCAATCGACCAAAAGGACGTCCAAGAATAGTGCCGTGTAAACAATTATTATGTAATATGATATTTTGCACATCTTCAAGAAGCAGCTGCGAGAACATATCGCTACACTTGTAGCTGTCACCTATTTATATGACCTAGTGTTGAATTAGGGTTTATATACATAACAATTAAGAACTTGGCCTTTTTGCGTTCTTTACGACTTATAAAAGTCGTTTCGACGATCGTTTCCGTTCGTGCAGCCGAAGAGCACTATTCATGCCGCCACGGCATGTCGCGGCGACGGTTCTTAAGAAGATTAACATTCTTCACCGTCTAACCGATTCTCAGAAGTCAGCCCTCAATAGCCCTCAATGAGTCACGATTACGAGACGCTTCAAGGTTTTTTATGGTCTTTACCTAACTCTTCGTGCATTTCTTCAGTGTTCGACGACCCTCGGCGTCCGCGCCCCTGCATGACATTGACCGGTCAGATCCGGTGAAAGTGAGAAGTGGCGACAAAGGATTATCCAGCACAGTTCGTATGTAGGCCCACCAAAGCGGGTTCTCAAAGTTTTGTTTTTGAGCCCCTTCTTGTTAATGCGTAACCTCTCGCGCGCGCATCTCCATCATTACGTCTTTTCGCTGATCTCGATCCAGATTCGCTCTGTGATCTGTGCCTCGACTGAAGTCCGTGACCACTTACCTGGCTTGCGAAAACGCAACGAAACAAAAGTGAGAGTGGGAAATGGGAGATGCGCCCGCGGGGGATCAGTCCATTCGGCTTTGGGATCACACAAAGCCACACGTTTTTTAGATCTCGCCGACCTAACGTTTGTGATACGGCGATCGTGTCAATTGCGTAAAAAGTTCTCAAAAAGGGACAATGACCGTCGCTGTCCCTTGCAGTGATCGTCGGCGAACACGAATGAGACTTTCGCTTTTCTTCCCCACTTTCGACCCAATCAAATGGGTAATACGTGGTCAAGGGGACGATGACTGATGGTCGTTCGATATTGCGTACCTTCATCGGTATCTCCTTTTGTCCGGTGTCTTCTATGGTGTTAGCCCGTCAAAGCAAGCGGGAAGCAAGTGGACAACAATTCTTACATTGCTCCATCTCATCCATCCCACCTCCTACCTATACGAAGTTAGCACACAAGAGCTGACCCTCGAATACGTTTCCTGGTTATTAGCTGCCGCAAATTTATAGAACGCAGGAGACGGTAAGACAATCTCACCAACAAAAACCTGCATCACAATACATATGAAACATATGCTAAACACAACAGTTAAAGCTTGTTAGGAGATGTCCACTTGTAAGTGCCAGTGAAAACAAATCCATATTTCTTCATAAGCAAATCGGCTTCCTCTGGGCCCCGGCTAAAATAATAAGCTTGTTGAAGCACTTTAAAAGAAGCACAAATTACCTTCCGAATGCGTATGGTTTTGGTTTGATTTTTTCGTTTTCAATCTTCTTCAACAGCGGAGTGAAAATTCTCCAGGCGTAGTCAAGTTCATCAGTTCTCACAAAATTGATCTGGGAGCCATTGATTACTTCGAGGAACAGTCGTTCGTAAGCATCAGGCAGACGGATGCCCTAAAATAAAATAATGATCCTCGGCGTGCAATTCGTTCAAAACCTTGTAACGGTCGTTGTAGGTCAAATCGAGTTCCGTTTCGTCAACACCAAATCCCATTCCAGGTGTTTTTGTCATCATCTTGTAATACACAGCTTCGCTAGGCTGGACTCTGATGACCAATTCATTGCGCTTCAGCTCCCCATTTTTGAAGATATCTCCAGGAACTTCACGGAACTGAATGCGTACTTCGGCTTTGCGCTCATTTAACCCTGAAGATAGTTATGGTTAAAATCACAACGAGTCGCTATAACCTTTCCCACAACGCAGAAAGAAGGGTACTCCGTCCCAACGTTCGTTGTTTACACGCAAAACTGCCAGAGCATAAGTGGGAGTTACTGAGTCCTTTGGGACACCATCCTCGTCAAGATAGCCCACACCAGCTTCAGGGTCTGCAACATCACATTAGAAATATTATTTGAGAAACCAGTCATACGCTTCGAGCTGGCATTTGCAATGTACTGTCCGTGAACAACGTCATCAATAGTGACAGGGGCAATACTCTTCAAGACTTTAACCTAAAGAACACTGTCAGCAAAGGATTAGCAAAAATGGTCCATACCTTTTCGTTCCTTATGTCCTCAGCTTCCAAACTGCAAGGTTTCTCCATAGCGACGAGGGTCAGAATTTGCATAAGATGATTCTGCATTACGTCGCGGATAATTCCACTCTTATCAAAATACCCAGCGCGTCCTTGCGTTCCGAAATCCTCCTTGAACGAGATCATCACGGAAGCCACATTATCGCGATTCCATCCACCGAGTAAACGGTTGCCAAAACTGTAATTACTTGTCAAAGTACGGTCAGAGACACTGATTGATACCGTAGAACCATCAGGTTTTGAACCATTTCTTTGCCGAGATAATGGTCGATGCGATAAATTTGTTCTTCTCTGAAGAGTCCAGCAAGATGCTCCGATAGCTTGGCGGAGGACTCAGTATCATGTCCAAAAGGCTTCTCAATGATTACGCGACTCCAGGAGTTTCTAGACGATGGAGTGGGATGTATGCCCTGAAGGATCTGTCTACATACCCTCTGTTATTCATGCAGTGCTTCTTTAGAAGCGATGTGACCGGTTCGAAGACGGTGGGTGGGAGCGCCAAATAAAACAGACGGTTTGCTGGCTCTAAATTGGGTGTTGAAGGAACTTTGTTAGCACCTTACTTCCGCTCTCGTCTTCAATTCCTTCCACGAGTGCGTTGAGATCTTCAAATCCAGAATCTTCGTCGTATTTGCCCTGCAGAAGAGATGCTGAGTATAGTCGAATACCTTTATATACCTTTATATACACGCAGCGCTTGAGGAAGAGCTTGTACTTTTCCTGTTCTCCATCATGAAGCTTGCAATTCTTCTCAAATAGAATTCGTAGTTTCTCCATAGTAAGGTCGGATCGAGCATATCCAACAAATTTGATGTTCGTAGGTAACAATCCATCACGGAACAGCCACCAAAGGGTTGGGAAGATCTTCTTCTTTGCAAGATCGCCCTAAACAGTATATTATAATGCGGCTCATAGTGGTCCTCCATACAGAAGCTCCAAAAACAACGAAGACACATGGTTGAGCGAGTTCTGAATCACTCATAGATTCCTTGATAAACTTGATGAGATCGGGCGACAGCGGTCGCGAAGCAGAATTTCTGCGATCATCAGTATTCTTCATCTGTAATTAGTGAAAAAATAATATATATGTGAGTGGGAGACAGAGAATGTACGAGTATGAACGAATGCTACATTCAGGGCAGACAGACGACCTGCGACAGAGGAAAGAATGTCAGATCTTGATAACAGGCATGTGCATGTGCTCCGCTGAATTGCGCCGCGGCCTTACAATAACTTAAATACGCTTCTGACGACGGATGATTGCAGATAGAAATGTCATTAAACAGCGGCGACAGTTTCTTTCACAATAAAGTGCACACAACTTTGCTGTCCCACATTCAGGACGACCACCACAACAAACAGAAATTGAAATTCTGCCTCACAGAACACAACGAAAGAAAGCGCAGAATCATAAGAGTCACCTGAATGTGTATTTGCAAACCTGCTTCTAACTTGTCTGAAAGGGCGTGAACAACAGCGCCTCTATTAGACAACATTTACTAGGCTGAGGTCTTTCACTGCAACTACGAAAACATCAGTAGAAACTACAAACTAGAGGAAGTGTGCAGTACATGGGAATTGTTCACCTGTTAGCCGAAAAGACAACATGAGATGCACTAAGTCTGCAAATGCGAGGGCCGTCATCAAGGTCAGCGGCCATCACAAACTGTAAATGCCAGGCTGATCCTTTACTTTCCTCAATAACAACTCACAATAACAAATCTCGTAAACAATATGCACTTCGCCGCTAGTCGCAATGACGCTTTAAAGAAAGACAATGCGTTATAAATAAAAGACACGCGAAAGAACACACCACCTTATCACAGTACTCCAAACGCAACAGTACCGACCTCGGACGAGATTACCAATGGAACCATAAGAGCACACCACCGCCCGATCGCAAAAGTCAGCCCAGTACGCAAGCGGAGCCAAAAGCAAATCTTTAACCGAGACACGATCATACATAGCTCACATATAGCAACATGAATACACAAAACAATAATGTAAGCACATATCATATCAATTAAGAAATACAGGTCAGCATTATTCCTCGGAATTCTCGAGGTTTATGTTATCTCCAAACTTCTCATAGAGAATCTCCTTTAGCTGGCCCATCTCCATTTCGTTTCTCTTAATTTGCTCGGTTAAAGTGGTCACCTCATCTTCAAGGATTTCTTTTTCCTTCTCGATCAAGCTGTTGATCTCATCCTGAAAACAGCAATTCAGTTTACACTTGAAATCTGCTCAGACTTACATTGTGCTCGTCGCAATGGATAAAAGAACTGCCTATTTTAAATGGCACACTCTTCAAATCTTCGTCGGAGAGCAGTATCAGCTCGTCCTCGGCATCTACGAGATTCTGTAAAGTATTGGCAGTCTTGCTAAGTTCGTTCTAAAAGTCGTTATGAGACACTAACCTAGACAGCAAAACAAATTGAAACCTTTTTCTCGGCAGTCTCCATGTGTAGGCAAGCAAATCGATTAATCTCTGCCTGATCCTTACTCGTAACGACGGTCTGCTTGGTCTTCGACATCTGAAATGCGAATAGGTGGTTACATCAATACGAATGGATTCAAAATAAATTATCGTAATACAGCGGCTTGTCGTAATACAGTGGCTTGTTGTAATACGTAAATAAAAGCATACCGTGCACGCTAGAACCTCTTGGCGCAGGGAAAGGTAATTGAATGTCCAAAGAATAACATGGTGCAGAAATCCTATAAAACCACTGTTTTCTTCGAACGTATCCACTTGCAAATCTCAATCAAAGAAAATACCATAGGAAATCATACATTCATGTCGTTCGTGTTGAGACCAAAGAGCAGTGTTGTCTCGGACGTATTGGCAGATTCGTTGGACGCCGAGCCTCATCCAGTATCCTGTGCAGCAAGAAAAGAAGATTCTGTTAGTTTTGAACGTATGACAGAACATCTTACATGTTTTTAGACTGTTGCGACGAGTAGCTACAGAGCAATAGTCCCAAAATCGACAGGCCAAGATGGTGAGCAAGCAGAAGGACGGATGTTGAGATCATACTGTCTATGTTAAACGCCAGTACATTTGTCTCGGTGTCCTTCCATGCATAGAGGAGAATGTAAATGATGTTATGTCGCACTCTTGTGCTCGGTATGCAGTGCAGGAACCTTTTTTACGACATGCCCACATCACGGGTGCGCAGTAGGGCTATCGCCATCTCTGAGCACGGTGACTGTGACCCCTTTTAGATGACCTAATTCATTTAGCGTTCTTCTAAAGGGCGGAGGGCAATGTCATTTATTTTTGGAGCGTATTCCGTTTTCGTTCTGTCGTGCTAAGTGAACCGTTGTGTCCGTTTTGAAGGCATGAAGATCGTCGTAGTGGGAGCTGCCCCGACCGGACTCGGCGTCGCTTATCGCCTCAACGAACTGCGCAAGACCCATCCGGAGGAATGTAAGGATGTCGAACTTGTGCTTCTCGAAAAGGTATTTTTCTAACGTGAATAGGCATTTTTGACACCCTCATAGGAGTCTTTCCCTGGCGGTTTGTCCCGTACCGTAACCGACGAGAAGGGTTTCCTCTGGGACATGGGAGGTCACATCACCTTCAACCATAACTATCCCTACTACGAAGAGGCGACCAAGTGGGCCGTTGACGAGTGGAATGACTTGCAGAGAAACTGTCTGGTAATGAAACTGCCCCGTCGGATGCTTTTGATCGCCTGCATTACAGGTAGACATGAATTACTTGTTCGGAGAAGCGGGCATTCATCTCGTCCCCTATCCGGCACAGTTTGCCGTCCCTCTATTCCCCGAGGAGGTGAAACAAGGATGTCTGAAGGACCTGAAAGAGCGCTATGAAAACGCTGAGGACGTTTGTGACAGCGAGTTTTTCCAAGTTAATCACAGTAATTAGGCTGAAGCAAAGCCACCCACGGACTTTCAAGAGTGGATCATGAAGCACTTCGGCCCAACTATCCTCAACACCTTCTTCAAGCCATACACCCGCAAAGTATGGACAGTCGAGACGGAGGAGATGTCCCCAAACTGGGTCGGCACTCGTGTCGCAAAGCTGCCCCAAGAAAAGCTCGAAGAATTGTGCGCGATGGACCCTGAGGAGCTAAAGAAGGCCGACTTTGGTTGGGGACCAAACGCTGTTTTCTGCTTTCCTAAGTACGGTGGCACAGGAGCTGTCTGGAAAAGCATGGCTGAGAAGTTGCCTTCTGAATGGTTCAAGTATAATTCAGAGGTGAGAAACGTCACACTCTGCTTCTTATCCGCATGGTTTCCTAGGTCACTAGTGTCGACGTGAAGGGGAAGTCGATCACCTGCAAGGACACAGTTACCGGTCAAGAGCAAAAGGTCGACTACGACGTTCTCGTCAATACGGCTCCCATCGATCAGCTCGTGAAGTCGACAAAGATCTGCCCAGAGCTTAGCGTGGAGCACAACAGAGTGTTCATTGTCGGTGTTGGTCTCGAACTGCCAGTTACCGAGTTCGTGAAGCCGTTCACCTGGCTTTACTTCCCCGATCCCGCCGTTCCCTTCTATCGCGTTACTTTCCTCTCTCGCTATGGCGAGGTTACCCCAGACAGTAACAAATATTGGTCGGTCATGTGCGAGTGCGCTCGGAAGGAAAGCGATCCGGTTGGTTAAAACATTCAGTAGGCGATCACGGCACCCGATCATTTAGGTGACTGAAGAGGAAATCGTGAAAATGGCCGTCGAGGGCCTCATCACAAAGAGCATCATCACTCGCGATCAAATCGTCAGTGTCTACTCGACTACCCTTGACTATGGATACCCCATTCCGACAAAAATGGTTAGTTTCAGTGTGAAAGGACGATCGTATCTGATGTGACATTCCTACAGAGGGATAGCGAACTTGCTCGCGCTCATGAAGTGCTCGAGGACAACGACATCTTCAGCCGAGGTCGCTTCGGGGGCTGGAAATACGAAGTTTCCAACCAGGACCACTGCTTCGTGCAAGGAAAGGAACTTGTCGACCGTCTGGTCCTCCAGATTCCCGAAAAGACTTACAAGACGGGTGTTGTCTCCCGTAAGACTGCGTGATCATCCGCGCCGAATCTTACCTCCCACATCACGTTCTTTCACCTCACAGTGCCCAATTATTTATATATAGTTTTCTTAGTAATTTATTAAACAAATACAAAAGGGTTACAGTATGCAGTCACAGAACGCGATCCTCAACTCACAGACATGTCACAAGACTAAGCAAACATATCAATGTGATACAAGAAGTCAGCAGTTAGACGAAGAAGCCTATTCGTAGTCAGTTTCGGTGGTGTTTTCGGTTTCGTTGTTTTCGGCGTCCTCTTCGTCTTCCTGGGGCTCTCCGACGTTACTGTTCGTGTTGTGGGCACGACTGATCGCTGAAGGTCGAGCTTTGTGACTGCTACCGGCACGGGACACCCTCTTTACTCGGAGTACTTCTGCAATTCGTTAAGATCAGCGTGCACTGAGGACGCGCTTCAGTGGAATAAGGGTCGTCTGCGCATTACAGTCAGGGGGTAAATAATCAAACACACCTACTGAGTCAGGGGCCACGTAGCGCCGAGATCGGCTGGGTTCCGCGTCGACTGTCGAGGCCTCACGGGTTTCGCGAGCGTCATCGCTCAGAGTGGTCTCCGTCTCCGCGACATCTTCTTCTGGGGCTTCGCGCTTGGCCACGGCGTCGTCCTCGGAGACCTCGTTGGCGTTGTCTTCATCTTCAACGTCGCGCTTTGCCATCGCACCAGTAGAAGGTCCCTCCTCTTCGACGATCGGTTCCTAAAATTAGCCGTCAAATGCTCTCCTTCTTCATCCGTCTGATCACATCGTTGTCGGATACTGATTCATTTTCCGTCTGGCGTTTCACAACTTCTTCCACCGTTGAGGGAGTGGTTACTGACTCTTCAGGCGCATCAATGGGTTGCTCGCTTCCAGCATGGCGCTTTCCGGGGGTTCCTTCCTCACCGGGAGTAGTCAATTCGACGTCACGTTTAGTATCAGAAGCAGTCTCAGGAGTGCTAAGACCATCGAACGCTATAATAAACTAAGGTAGAGCTACAAGGGAAAAAAGGCAGACCTTGAGTGGAAGTTAAGTCTTGGGCACCCACACAGCCGACGAAGAATAGGAACAAAAATAGGGATGTGGTAGATCCGAACATGGTTGTGAGTCAAAGTGATGTGGATGCTGACGGTTGAGGGCTATTTTAGAGGGGCCGAGATTGCGTAAAACCGGCTTTGCCATAATTACCCACATTCGACAGGCTGTTCATACGGTAATTATATGCCAAAAATCATCACAGTCACGTCGATTTCCTTTCGCATTCCACAACTGTCGAAACCCGATTATGTGGATTACACAATTGTACTCCTGCCATCCTATGACAGGCACCGTTAAGCTTGATCGCTTCCTCTGTGCGGTTCACGGTCAGGTCAGCTCGGCGCCCTGCGCTCACTGATCTCATTAGATCCTCAGTTCTATTTTGGAGATTAAGGGCTCGTGCACATTTTCTGGGCGCAAATAATGGGATGCGCCAGTTGCACGGAAATCACAAATGTACCATAGAAGGCACTGAAGGTCAAAAACAGAGATGTGTTACCTTCCTTGTTCTCTTAACATATGGAAGCAACCTAAAGACACCACCACATGGAGGGTCATTATGATTAGAGTACGGAATGTGCAACCTTTAAAACGTTGCAAAGTACCTGCCGGATGCGAAAAAAAGGTCTCATGGACAATGAGAGCAAAACTTTGGCATAAAATACGCTTCCTTCTCGACATGACGGAACTCTTTTGAATAACAATAACGAGGATGTGTTGTAATCAAAGTGAGTTATTTATTGCTGAGGCCGAGAGAGTTGTTCTTGCGACGGTCGAGCGACACCGTCGTAAGAAGACAAATTACCCACTGAACTGACACTGTGATATCATTGGCAACAAACGTCTTGCGAGAGGAGGTTGCATCCTAATCTCTTTTTTCAGTTCATCTTGTGACATATTCATTTGCGACTTGAGAGAAGCATTCGCGTCTTGGTGGCGTCTTTTTTGACAAAATGAAAGTGATAATTGGAATTCTCTTGGTGCTTCACGCACACATTTTTATAGCATCCTGTGTGGCGTTTTAATTATACATGCTATAGGTCTACAAAAGTCTCAGGATGTGATTGTGGAGGACGTTTTGGCCCAGCAGTTTCTGCGCAATCGTGCTTGAAGTGAAGAGTAGACTTTCCATCCATTTAAGGTCAATCTGTTAATGTGCGCATCTGTTTGTCGCACCTCATGAGCCACTTAGTCTTCCAGAGTAGTGATAGCGACGACATACTCCATCTGTAGTGAATTCATTAGTCGCACCACTAATTGTGAGTTACTGCGTCTGAGTGGTTGGCGTGCTACTGTTGAAGAGCCCTTAACTGATGTTTGTTACGCGTTTCCGCGCAGTTTGACACCACCGAAAACACTTCAGTGCAGGTAATGCAGGCCGAGCGATAGGCGCATTAGAATGCAAATTCTGCCCAGCACCGTCCTTTATCCTGCGTCAACCAGCGGGAGCGTGGTCGATTTGAATTGTGGCGCGCAAAGGCGACAACGATCAACGACGCCACGGCGGGCGATCGTTTTTGATGAATGACCAGGCTTTACAGCGCAAGTCAAAGCCAGCAGATAGAGAAGAGCGGGGAGAAGGGCTAACGCGGTTCTTAGTCGCGGTTTCAACCTTCATCGATTCACGTGCGGGCGTCGTCCACTCGCGATGTCAACTCGACGAGTCGTCAACGAAGGTTAAGTGGAATAACTTGATTGAAAAGTCTGCGAGTTCTTCTTCGTTTTTGCCTCTCCAAATGACCTCAAAAATGGGCTGCGTACGCGACTGCCAGCTCGCGGCGAGCGAGTTGCCGACGGAGACGGTGGCGACCACCGACCTCTCCGTACAGTTCTCGCGCGCTGTCCCTCGTCGATCCGACGGACTGTCTGCGAGAGGAGGCCGCCACCGTTGGGCAAAGCCAAAGAAGGCGAAAGACGTTCGGCTGAATATGAATCATCGATCACACACGCGCACAACACTCGCTGCCACACGTAGTGGCCAGCGTCTTCGCCCCCTCCCCCCACTTATAATACAGTGAGGCTGGTCGCATCTCACGATGGACGCTGTTACAGGTCGCCTCCTTTTCCTTAGGAACACCCCCTATGTTCTCCTCTTTTCGTTCGGCTCCGCGACTCCATGCAGCATATGCTTCACCCGCGCTTGCCACAGATTTAATCTATAATCTTATCCTTTTCACCGGCGTCCGACCTGTGCTATCGATTGATTGCCGTGTCGACAAACATTGGCCTATGTTATGCGCGTAGGTTTGGCCTTGATGTGCACATGTACGATCGGTCGTTGCGTGTGTTGTTCGCGGGTTTGCCCTAGAGAACTCCTTAAGACTGGGATTGACTCCTTGAGAAAGTCGGCCCTAGAGGTGTTTTCGCCCTGAACGCGTGTTTTCCCGTTTCTTATCCGTTTCCTGTTATTTCGCGTTTGCTTATCTAGTTTTTCAACAAACTCTGTTCTTCGCTAACATGCACATCCCTTACGCGCTTCATGTTGTTCTCTGGTAAACATGGAACCGTTCACAAATGCTTTTTTATTTGCTGTGAGTCTTTTCAATAGACGTCGTTATCAATTTCTAACGAATTCCCTCTGCCGTCATCGTGAATCATTTTTGTAAACATTTAGTCATCTGTTCATTTGTGCTCGTCCGATATTCATAACGGTGTTCTGTTTTTCAAAGGCTGTAATCGCGACTTCAGATGAACGAGGGGAAACGATCTAAAATACATCTTCTCGATGGGCAGATTCTCGACATCCTCGTTCAGCCTCGACTACTTGTGTCAGAACTGTTGAACATCATTGCCAGCCATGTCAATCTCAAGGATTCTGACATACAGTACTTCGGAATCGCATATGTCGACGGAAAGTAAGAGCTGTGTCCTTCTTGCTCCTGCATGTACCCTACCCTTTAAGTGAAAACTACCACTGGCTTACACGTGACAAAAGAGTGCTGGACTTCGACTTTCCGAGAAAATGCACTAGCTCCGACGAGCCCATCACGCTGACTCACACAGTGCAGTTTTTCGTGAAATCCATATTTACTCTCGAACATGCCACGACCATCAATCTGCATTTCATCGATGCCGTCAATCAGCTGACAAAGGTAAACATAACGTTTACAGCCTGGGTGACATGGATCCATTTCTAGGGATTGCTAAAACTCTGTTTCTCCGACTACACTGCTGTGTATGCAAACTTGTTGCAGTACTATGCCGGAGATTTCGAAAGGTGTGTTTCCGTCATTGCTTCTAGTGTTTGTGCCAACTGCTACTATTATTGTTTTCAGCGAACAGTCAGCGCTAGAGCTCGTGCAGAAGGCTGTTCCCAAAGATATCACATTCTTCCGGACATATGACAAAGCTGCCAACGACTGCGACCAGGAGATCCTCAAATGGTACAGGGCTCTTTCGGGCATATCAGCCGGTCAAGCGCTTATCAAGTAGGTGACCATTGCCAAGAAGCAGCGCTACATTGCATGTTTACAGTGTCATGACAAGGCTGGAGAAGTCAGTGACCTACGGAATGCGACTTTATTCCGTTAGAGACAAAGGAAGCACAAATTGGTCACTTGGGATTAACACCCGAGGCATTTCACAGTACGATCCTTCGGACCTTCTGAACGCCAAGAAGGTACAAGAAGGCCTATCCCCGTGCGCTTGAACGATGTTGGTGTTTAGGACTTTCCATGGGATAGTCTCGAGAAGATCTACTACCGTGATAGAAAGTTCACTATTGAAATACGCGATGCGAGAAGGTAGGGTTACTGTAGCGAGTGGACTCACAAGTGGAGGCACTTTTAGGGCAGTCGATTCCTCGGAGAGATTGTCAGGGCTGTTGGATGGCATGGAGGAATGCGATGACGACTTGCTGGCGGAAGCGGTGAATCACCCGACCACTCAGTAAGTTCTCTACATCGCTGCTTGCTCATTCCTTCAACATCCCATGAAACGCGCGTGTGGCGCGGAGGTGACGCTGTCAAAACAATATAAAATCGGAAATTTCAAACGGTTCCGATGGTGATGATGACCCCGAAACTGTCGATACTTCTCTGCTGAAAGCGTCGCTGATCAATGACTTCTTCCAAAAGCGATTAATTGCTGCGGTGCTAACAATTTCCGGTTGGCGGCTATCGCCTTCCTTTCGTTAGCGCCTCGCACACAGATTGTAAATAAGCGTAATGTTTTCTCAGCGACGTTTCTTGCCAAGGTCACTCTCACTCATATGGCAGCAGCGCTGTATCTTTCCTCCTCCTTTGTGTGTGGGCCTAGGCGGGTACCGCCGAGGAACCCCCGTAGTATTGCCGGCCTTAATTGCTGATTCATCCCTCCGCGTTCACACCCGAACGGTTTCAGAGTGTCTTTGTCGCGACGCGCAGTCCAGCCGTCTTCCTCGCTGCACGTGTACGTCTTCTACTGTGCAAGCGCCCTCCTATGCGAATCCCTCTGGTCAGCTGCTACGGATCAACATCAGTTCTACCTGGATCAAACAACGACGTCGAGTACCCAGGTACGTTATTTCTTCCCTTGTACTCTTTTCCTGAGGATCACAGTCTTACCATCGGATCTTCGCCGTCCGTTGTAGTTTGTTAATCGTTGTTTGCCCAAACTCTGAGTTCGCGTTGCGTGGCAATGCGCGACCACTGAAGTGCCAGCGCTTCAGTCGGGACCGCTGTTGGTTTCCCTCTGCTGTTGTGCTGAAGGGAAAGTGGAGTTTTCAACTCGGAGAAGAGGCCTACATCGTGCCCTTTGAAACCCGGAGACGTGACTGTTCAAGAGCGTTCTGCCGAAACCGGACACTAGAGCATTAGCGCTTAACATGGGTGTCATAGAACCCCCCTTTAGAATAGCCGATGGTTTTGTTTACGGGGATGGTTCTTTTGTTGTGAACGGTGTTGCGTCACATCACTTGATACACAGTCCGTCCAAGATATCTGTAATAGAGTCGCAGCGGAGAGATTTGTGGCCCTTTGAAGTGGGAGTTGTGCCGGTTGCGCAAATGCGCCACTCGTCGCCACTTTTGCTGGCGATTAGAGCAACGCCTATCGCTCACTGTAAAGTGTGAACCTTTGCCAGATTCCTCACGTCCCTTATCTTTTTTGTGTGCAAAACTGAGATCGACCGGCTGGTAGGCGTATGTATGTGTGTTCATCTGTTTTCGGGTGTGATTGACCTGCTGTTCACATGCGAGAAAATTATGATTTGGCGGAGTTTTTGCTCACTTTCGGCTAATGACTGCCACCCAATATTTCGCATACGACACGCATGCGAAATCATATCAGTCGTGTCTGCTGAGTGGAGATATCAGTTCGCGATGAGGATGACTTGTTGCATCGAGGTAGGATTATCCGTTGACCATTATCCGTCTTACACTACCGTAACCCATTGCTGATTTGCATGCTAAATAGCTTCCCATAGTTACAAGTGGATCAGGATTACAACAGTTAAGATTAGGGGCGGTGACAGAGGAGGACAATAAGGACACGAATCACCTTATTAGTACCCTGGGTCATGCCACATACCAATTTCGTGGTCCTAGGATTGGGATGCCCTTCCTAGGTCAGTGTAATGCTTGTAAATGGGTGGATAATAATAACTTCCTGTTGTTTGCCGCATACACCTTGTCTACATAGGTGTGTTTGCTTAGGCACTAGGCGTATCTGCAGGCAGCACACCTGTGGCGAATTCCTTCCTGCGCGACGGGTAAAGCGGCTTGGTGCAGGCTGTGGCACTAAGCTCCACTTAGCTCAATTGGTGCTATTTTAAGTGACATTGTTTACCATTAGCTGTAATCCCTCCCTGGGCTTATTTGTCTTGCACTGTTTCCAACGTACGCGGCGGAATTATTAATGAATTCATGCAGCAGCGAAAGGCGCACAAAAGTCGGCGCCTGCGACATCGTCATTGTCCATTGTTTCATTAATTGTTCTCAACGGAAAAATTCGATTGGGGGCGGGTCGTAATGTCATATCGTTGAGTCGAATTGAGGATTCTGCGCGCACTCGACAACCGTCCTTTCTAAATGGCCTCTTTAATGCGATCGCATCCCCGATTCCTGTGTCGCTTCTCTTTAACTCGATTTCAGAGGAGGTAACAATAAAGGTGGGAACGGATCGGTTTACAGTAATTCGCGGTGTTTTTAACCGCATGCCCACAGTGAATTGCCGTTTTCCTCTAGTCCAGTCTTTCCTCCTCGCGCGCACGCTGGAGACGACATGTCCACTAGCTAAGTCGTTTGGCCGCAAGGTCATTCACCGGACACCAGTTGGCGGCAGTGCGCAGGTCTTTGTGGCCTTCCTTGCGCTAACCTTGTAGTTGTTCATTGTCTACCAGCAGCGACATGCATTGGCGTTCAAATTACGTCGTGCGCGAACGACTCTAGGCTCAGAAAACACCTGTTGTGCTTGTTGACCACCTGTGACGTTCCGGTCTGCAAACGACCGTGTCAGGGCGTTCTAAGTTGTGATTTTCTTGTGCACGTATATCATTGAATTAATAATTAACGAGGAAACTGTTCAGGCATCGAGAAAGCAGAAAGTGGACGGGGTCATTCGCGACCTCACCGTTAAACGTCAGCGCGCGAACAGCCAGTCCTCCTTCGGGTCTTCTTTGCCGTCGCTAAGGTACACTTATTCCAGCAACCAGTCATTTAAAGGTTGTTATTTTATAGTTCGTTGGCGTCGTGCGCATCATCATTAGGCATGCCGGCAGCTAAGGTCGCAGATGGATCGTCAACCAGCCTGCCTTCTGTTCAGTCGACTTATAATCGTAAGCGTTTTCGCGGACAGACTGATCCTTATATGGCTTCTTTGCAGAGCTGACAGAGGAAGAACGCAAGCTGATGGTCGAGAAGTATAAGGCTCTGAAAGCAAAGAAGGACGAGTTGGAGGACAAGCTGCTTGAGAAGCTAGATGAGCTGAGAAGTGTCTGCATCCACGAGGGGGTATGATTCGAGAACGTTCATGTAGAATAGTCATCGTGACCTTTCAGGAAATCACGGGTGAAATGCCAAAGGAAATCTATAGAACACTAGTCCCAGGCGAGCCTGAACCAAAGCTGAAACGTCGGATCGGAACTGCGTTTAAGATCTCTCCGGAGTTATTATCTCAGTGTTCAAAAGTAAGCATTTGCCGATTGACTTTTTAAACCCATTCTGCCTAGACTGATAAATTGGATCAAATGGCAGCAGATGTTGAGCTCCACCGGAAGATTGTCGCCGCCGCGGAGCGTCTTGCCAAAGACAAGTCTATGAACAAATCAGTCAGGAAAAAACGGCGAAAAGAACTAGAGGCAGCAAGCCAGAAGCTTAAAGGGTTGGAGTTAGGGCTCAATCAACTCCGGCTTTCCTCAAGTAAACCTGACGTGAGCACAGCTGGCATAGCAGCACCTGGAAGTGCTGGAGTACGAGCGTGGCCGAACTTCCCAGGACATCCATGCTCCGCTAAAGGTGGAGGATCACTAGTTGCAAAATCCTGTCCTACAACGCCACGCGGCTCAATACCTGATCTCTACGCTGAGAACGACTTCTGTGAACGCGATGAACAAGATGGAACTCGGTAGTATTTAAAATGTTTGTCCATGTGGCTTACCGATCCGTTTAAGAAGCTCATCTGTCTCCGTCAGAGTGCAGTCGCAACGCTTGTCCCCGAGGAATCTGCATGGCGGAAGTACCGTACTGCCTCCGATGGTTCCTGGCAGAAGACCAACCATTCCGTCGGTTAAGGTCTCGAGCAATTCCGTCGCCTCGGACGAATTGGACAATCCACTGAATGTTAGGAGTCCAAGCTTGCAAGGGTATGACGTTTTGTAGTTGCTGCAATTTTATAATTATAACCCATTCCAGGTTTGAAAACGTCGGATACCAATCCTCCGCACCCTACAAAAGCTCGTATAGGCAGTCGAATTTCCCCACCTTACAGGTGCGTTCCACGCTAGCACTGGCTGATCTTGTGTAATTCTTGTTTCCAGAATACCAATAGGTTCCTTCGCGCCCAATCCGAGCATTCTCTGAGGCAGGATTCTCCACCCACGTCGCTCCCAGGAGAACGTCAAAACGATCCTCGACCGAACAATCATTCGCGCACATCGGGTCTCCGCTTGTATGACGCCAGCTGCAATCCAACGTCTTGGAGTGCACCGTCTGGTGTGCAGGTGATTAATTTCCTACACAAGAACAAGATTATAAATACTTCTACAGGTAAATTCCGAGGCTAGATCTTCCGGCGATACGGCTGACGATCGTCTCAGCAGATGGGCTTCTCGTATGCCAAACTACGAGACCCGAAGGACCGAACGTATCAACTCCCCACAGACTGCCGTATCACAAATGAGCACTTCCCACTCCTTCTCGGGCACATTCGCCACGTCGAGTCTAGACAGACGAGCATTGAAAATCCGCCAAAACTCTGCGTCGCAGTTGCCATCGACTTCCGTCCTGCATTCTTCTGCTGACCTACGGCGAGATGCGAACGGACTGCGCGTTGAAGCCTCGAACAAAACGACGACGTTCCCCGTTACGCAAAACGGATCCATTAAGGAGTCTTAGTAAGTTGTTCCTCGGGTCGCGCTCGTTTAAGACATGTCTTCAGCAACTCCCTGGAGAAGCCTGATGTGATGCGATATCACTCAAGCACATTGACTTCGAGCAAAACTGTCACCTGCAAGCCACCGCCGCCGTCATACTCCTCCCGATTTTGTGACTCGTCGACGACTAACATCGGAATTCCTCGTATCCCCGGAACAACTGATCCACATATGGAGGCCCTGCTGCATTACTACAAGGATGCCGCGAACGACAACGCTCGGAAGAGTTCCAAGACTGCCACCATAGTCTAGCTCGTCGCGCTATACGCGGATTAACCGTATAATATTAACTCTCAGACTTTGTACATGATGTCGTAGTCGTGGCAACTTCACGGGTAAACAGAATAGAAATACTTCGATATCCACAGTTGTTTATTGCAAATAAAGACTTTACTGCATGCTCTAGACAACGCCAAACGCTTCTTTCAATCGTCAGAAGTTTGCTGCACTCATTTAATTTGGGTTGTACACCGATGATTTATGATACATGGACATCAACTGGCGAAAGAATTTATGGCACACGCTGCCCCTACCACAGTGGGATCAGGAGACCATATGTTTCCTACATGGTAACTTGTGTTGCTTGAAACCCTCAAAAACGGACTAACATTAGCAAAGTCATTCAGGAACGCGTAGACCTAACATATGCCACAACAGAACACCGAAAGTACCTTTATCGAATCATAGCCTTGTATATACGTGTTTATGTTGTTACAAACCAGACGAATACCCCGTAAATTTCTATCAGCGCCTGCCGAGGGACTTCTTGAATTGCTCGTAGAACGACTCGTAGTCGTTTACTGTCTCTCTCTGTTGAGTGAGCATGGCCTTTTCACTCAGCTGGTTTAAGCGTTTTTCGTTCTCATAAGCAGCTTCGCCTTCCGCAGCTCTTGACCTCGGCGATAACCTAAAAAATATTGTGCATAATGGGCATACATCCGAGTTACTTCGCCCTTACTCTTTGATAGTGACTCTTGTAGAGTGACTTCCCTCAGGCTTGGAGCTTCCAAGTGAAGCTGCTCCCGCTTTGCCTATACAAGCGTCAACAATACTTTTGTCCCGAATCTTCTCGAAGGCTATATGAGAAGTTAATTTTATGCGGTTGGAAGAGAAAATACCTTTAGCACGTGCGATCAACTCGTCCACCTCCTTGTTGTGGCTGATGACGCGATCACCGTAGCTTCGCAGGAAGCTCGAAAACTCCAATATCTTCTCCGTACACTCGTTGTGCATCTTCAACACTTCATGGTTGGCGGCAACCATCTTCGTAACTAATTCTTTCTGTTCCTCCTTGCGCTTAGCATACGACTTGCCGATCAGTTGGTCGGAAATGCTCTTGCCCGTCTCCGCTATTTGATCCTTCAGCTTCTTCAGCTGACACGCATTGAGATCGCCGCACATCTTCAGGATCTTTATTTCATCGTCCAGTTCGGCGCTCATAGTCTGATTGGAAAGCAGTCAATGTAAAGATAACGAAATTTGGATCTGCGCGAAGCATGTATTAACCTTTCGAAAAACCTTTCGTGTATTAACTTTCTTTTATCGTTTTTTTACCATTTCGTGTATTATCATGTATTAACCTTTTGAAAACAGAGTAATGGAAAAAGCTTCACACCGCCACAAAAAGCCGATTCTCTGCGGATAGACTACATAGCTTATGGAGATGGGATAGATCATTGAAAAACTACAGAAGCAAAGGACGTGAAGCCGTTATAATCAGGTAGGGTGGAAACAGAAGCCATAGCGAAGGATCACCTGGCTGGATGCGCCACACTGAAATAGTGAAGTCAGAAGTCGGAAAATCCCGCATTTTTGGGTCCTAGCACGACAGTGGCAAACTCAACTCCACTCTGGCGGTCAAGGCTGGCGCTGTACTCTTCAATTGAGCGTCATGAGACAGTGTAAGCTTCTTCGGAGTACCTATCAAGGGGTGGATAGTGAAAGAAGTTCATGTCAGGTCAAGCTGATGAGATCCTTGGGCATGCAATGAGTGTTGGCTGCGGCTTGCTGATCTGGATCTATTGGCTGTCTGACGACTGTCTCAGGTTTGTCTCAATCGCATTTCATGGAGTGGATACATTTCATTGTGTAAATTGATAGAGTTCTAAGATATGATGAAGGTATACAGGAGACTGAGGAAGTTAGCATAGTCATTAGACGAACACATAAAAAGGACATGAAACACCAAAGATTAACAACTGCAATGAAATAACGCTTAGTGAAAGATAGGCCACAATGATACAACACATTAAATGGAAAACCCTAAGAAACCTTCATCTTGAGTCTACTGAACTATTCCATGATGACGTACTCTCCAGTCGCCACGTCGTAGTAAGTGGTGCGGATCCATACGTTTCCGTTACGAGCGGGAGGGACTTGATTGGCCGGGTGGTGCAAGCCAAGGGAGACGTCTAAATGTGGAGAATGGTACGGTCTACAACTGGCAGATACTTACTGCGCGTGTAAGTGTCGTACGCGTGTACAATATTTTCCAGCACGGGATTCTTGGCGATAGTCTTGATCGCGATGAGGCACTAAAAGGGATGTCAGTGATGCAGAGTGTGGAAACATACCCTGGGGCACTGTGGATTCTCTCCACGGCCTCTAATAGTATATTGTCCGACGCAGTTCGAGCAGACGGAGTGGTTGCATGGAGAGAAGCTGAAATAACGGTTATGAAGATGACTACTATGAAGATGGCGAGACTTACGACACAGGCTCACGCATGATATCATTGCAGCAGGGACATTCGACGTTGTCAGCGATCTGTCTGAGGAGCGTGTTGATCGCCCGAGACTGCATGGCCGTTTCGGACACATTTAACATGTGAGACATGGTTGGAGTGGGCGGCACAAAGTACGCTTGCGGGTACATGTCGCGCAAAGGTACTTGGCGACGTCCATGGCCAGGTCTATGGTTGTTGTCACCACCCTGTGCGTCATTCCCGGCAACCGCTTGATCATTTTGTGGAGCTGCATTGTTCGGTGCAGGATTCTGCATTTGAGGAGGACCGTAGCGTTGGTTGATGGATGCCGGATGCTGACCTAGAGGATACCATTATAGGGGCGGGATATTCGCTGCATGAAACTGACCTGGAGGATAGATGTAAGCCGGCTGATGATTTGCTACAGGAAACTGACCGGCAGGAAACCCGTACAGCGGCTGGTTGTTCCCTACCGGATGCTGACCCTGAGCAGGACCGTAGAGCGGCTGATTGTTCCCGGCAGGATACTGGCCTGCAGGAAAACCGTAGACCGGATGATTATTCGCTGCTGGATGTTGGCCTGGACCAGGGCCGTAGAGCGGCTGGTTGCTCCCTACAGGAAGTTGACCAGCAGGATAACCGTAGATCGGCTGGCCATTAGCCCCAGGAATCTGTCCTTGCGGATAACCGTATTGCGGGTGATTGTTTGCCCCATGAAAGTGACCTAAAGGAAGAGCGAAGAACGAGTGATCGTTACTTGCAGGAAACTGACCTGGAGGAGGAGCAAAGCGCATCTGGTTGTGGTTGTTAGACGGAAGATGCTGACCAGGAGGAGCAGCGAAGCGCGCCTGGTTGCTTCCTGGAGGAGGGCGAACTCGCGGAGGACCGGAGAGCGGTTGATTTGGCGGAGGCACCGGAGGAGCACGTGGATTGGCCGAACCGGAAGGCCTGTTGTTGGAAGGTGGCTGGTAGCTAGCCATGGCGGCCATAGGGGCGTTTGCAGGTAAATCCTCTTGCTCATTGTTTGCAGCCTCAATGGGTTCACGACGGTGGCGGTTACCACTGTGCCGGCCGTAGGGTGAGTGACGATGAGGCCTCTGAGGCGATTCAGGATCGGGATCATTCGGTATCGGATTTTCCATACGGCGCCCATTAAAAGCAACATGCATCGACGGATGGACGCGGTAGACCTCGGAGGCCAAGTTGGCGGCCAAAGTGGACAGACGAGGGGGATTGTTGCTGTCATTTGCCGCGTTTTGCTCGGCACGACGACGGCGACTGCTGCGACGAGCAGGAGCTGCAGTGGGTGCTTGGGCTCGGTCAGGTGAGTTCTGCTGAGGCTTTACGGCAACCACTGGAACTGCACTTTCGTGAGAAGCCTGATCCATCGACTCAGCGGAATCGGCTGGAAGACCCAGGGCCATTTTAGGAGAATTGGTTGGATGAGCCGCCAAGGGCGGCTCCACCATCGATCCAGCAGAGGTAATCGAAGGAGCCTCAGGCAGTTGGTAAGCATCAAGGAAATAGTCCACCATATCAGCAATATTAACCACAGGTGCCTCGGACACCGGTAAGGGCGAAGCAGCCGGAGTGGCCCGGGGCACGGATGCAGGAGAATAAGTTGGAAGGGTGTCGGTCATCGACTCTGATGAATTAGCAGGGGAAGAAGGAGCCTCAGCCATCGGTTCGTCAGAATCAGTCGGGTCAGTTTCGACCATCGAATCAGCACTGTCGACTGGAGGCGCTGCGCTTGGCGAATGAGCTGGACTCGCCGCTGCGGAGTGCGGCATATCCGATTCCCCATTGTTCCCTTCGGCGTTGTCCATATGCTGATCAGGGTTGATCAGATAAGGATCATTGTTTATACGTTCCAGCGGCCGCTCATGATCTTCCGCGGCCAGATCGCTCTTTTGAGCATTGCCGTCCATCTTAAACTGATCGCACACCACAGTTCAACTGAAAAATGCAAAAGTGAATGGTAGAGGGGTGCACGTGCGACATGTCTGAATGCGCGAGGAAAAAGGGTAAGGCGATCGTCTGAACAGTCTGATTAGCAGAAACATGAAACGGCAAACAACCGCCTTGTACAAGACGCAGTCATGGCAACGAGGAAGGATGTGGGGGAATGCACTTCGTAATAGACGCCGACGTCAAAGTGGTAGAGCAAAGAATGAAAGCCATGGAGACGAACCCTGCTGAATGTCGCCTGAGCAGCGTGTGAAATGAGGAATAACAAGGGACTTGTATCTAAGGGGTGACAAGCAACTCTGTTTGGTTCGATCAATAAACTAATGAAGACCCTATGAATGGCCAGCCTGAAGAGCGCCCGGAGCTCACGTTATCACAGGCAAGCGGGATATAAAATGAATGCGACGGTGAGGAAGGGGAGTGCAGAGAAGGGCACACAGCACTGGAATGGACATCTTCCTCCATCTTACCAAGCGGCGCTACCGATCGCTCGAAAAAGGCGAAGGGTCGCCTCCTTCAAAACACGGAGAAGGTGCTGGGCCGTTCAGGAAGCGGCAGACAGACGACAACACCCAGCGACCGACGACGGCGCTCGCGCACACTCGAACAGCTATCTTGGAGACGTCTCCCCTCGGCGCCGCGTGATCCCTTCCCATGCGGGACACAGCGAAGCTGGCGGGTGCCCAAGTATTTTTCACATGTTCGGGGGAATTTGAATGAAGCAGACGCAGATCTGGGACACACGTGCGCGTCTCCTTCGTAACGGCACATGCAACCATGAAGAGGGACATATGAACATCCGAATGCTGGCTTATCCAATTAGTTAATTTCGAGTGTCAGGTGGGTGTCCCCTACCTTTATCGTTGTCCAGAGTGATAGGCCCTAGATGTTAGGCATTAACATCCACTGACATTAGTTCTTCTGTAGTCGCTTTTTACATGTCAACAACCCGCAAAGCGCACATTCATTTGTCCACATTTTAAGGGTTCACCTCCCACGTTCCCTGTGACCACTCAAAGCTCATTTGCTTGCACACGTAGGATTTATGCTTTTATAAGTCACAGGATTTAGCTCAACGTATACGTCACAGAAAAGCCTTCTCGGGCACCATACTCTTCAGCTTAGCTGACAGCGGAAGTATTGCAAGTGCTTCTCAGAGATCGAGCTGATTTATCCGGTGTGACACATTATGCGTTTAGTCAAACCCCAAAATATTGTTTGTCGCAACCGAGGTCAGTGAAAGTTATGATGTGTTTAACTTGTAAATTCTGACACTACATTACAGCAATCCGCCTTTGCAAACGTTTTGCCAGTCCAACAAATGGTGCATTTGCATTTTTTCTCTTTACGGTGCTCAAGTGTAAACTACAATATGGAAAGTCCAATAAATTTGGTTCAGGACGTTTGAACTGCATCACGAGTTTTCACATGTTTTAGGTGTTAACACACCTACACAGGTGTTAACATCTCTTGTGATTGAAACAATTCTAATGTTTGCTTTTTTATTTTTTTATTTTTTTTTTGTTTGCTTGTAGCTTGTTAAAAAGGTGGAAAACAAACAAATAAAAGAGTAGAGCCTCTAGGCCTTTTTGATCTTTTGCGCACCAGTGAAACGCACTATCATGTCAACATGTAAAGTGCGGACTTCCTAGTATGTAGCTTGCGATCATAAATTAAATTTGGGCAATCTCGATTAAGGTAAACAGCGTCTTGAGTTCGCGCTATGCTCGTGGCGTTCTACGGTCCGGATAAGCACATGAAATTTCTCCTTTATTTGCAACCGATACCACACAAATACACAAGCGAAAGGGCAGATCATAAACATAAACATTGTCTGGTTGTCTACTAATTCTAAACATGTCAATGAATCACAACAAACCATCACGTTGCACGAAGCAAAGAGGAAGGAGGGCACATAATGTGCGGAGAGCTCCGCTCAAGGTTTGACTTTAGGTTTGTCCCAGAAATCGAGCTGGCTGCTGGTTCAGATCGGGGGTTCGGTACGAGTTCTCTGTCATACAGTATAATGTGTCAAGTGCTATTGCGTGTATTGAGCGCTGAGTTGTATTTTGAGTGCTCAGATTAACTGCACATATGAGTTATTCATGTTGCATTTCTGCCGATGAGGCACTCTCCTTCCACTTCCTTTGTCGCCTCCGCCAGTTCAGCCGTTCATTTAGATAAGTGTCGCAACCAGTGCACCATGTTACATTTGCTCACCCCGAGCACATATGGGTCTCAAGACGTGGTCGTTCCCTTCCTACTAATTCATAACGCTCGCTAGTTAGTGCAAGTACCAGGAGAAGCATTCGGTCAACATAAAACATCGCGATCTCGTGAGCTCTGATACCCATACAATTTAATTATAATGCTTTCCCAGCTTCAAGCACCTTGTTTCCGAACGCCCTACGGCATCACCTTTTGTACCCTTGCGTGTACAATTTCGGGACCGAAGCACTTCGAACGCTTACGATCACGTCACTCACTGCTCGCTCGGTTCTTTAGAGTGAACGTTGCGAAATTGGCTCCGTGTGTTCTGCAGCCGCACTCCGGTGTTAGCTGTCAGTGCGAGATGCGTCCGACTGACGTCACTCTGAGCTTGGACACATCGAAATCGGGCGGTAGTTTTGCCCGTTCCCCGCTCGCTTTTTTTGCTATCTGCTGATTAACTGCGTGGGCCCCACTTGACTTCTGAGCTGTGGCGAGGAGGTGACAGCGAAAAGTGGATAAGTTTTGATAGGCTGGAGGCTGATTACAAATGAGGACGTGGTCCACGAGGGTCGTTTCGTGTAGTTTGTAGTATATGCGCTTAGCTAGCGCTCAATGGCATGGGCGCTAAAAAGCACTCAAATATTTGCACACTGCTGGGAGGGTTTACAGGAAATACAACGCAAGTTCGGCTTTCTTTTAATAGGAGGCAAAAAGGATCGCTTACCCTCAGTGCGCCGTGGCCGAGCTGACCCTCTACATCAGTTTTAGAAGCGCGCAATTGTTTATCGTGCTCATATTGTGGCGTCACTCCATTGTGTACCGTACTTCGTTATCGGACTGCAAGGGTTTCTCCGCTTCTTGTGCCTCCTTTCTCGCCCCTTTCCCATCTTTGACCTGTTTTTGCGCTTCCCGAGGGAACGGCTTCACGAAAAAGGCCGTCTCTGTGGCCATGGAAACGTCGTGCTGGACTCAACGAAGCACTTTCACTCTGGAACAGCTGATCGCCTGTTCGCCATGTTCCTCGGCTCGTGGCGCCGCAGCGGCTTAGGCCGATCTTGTTATCAGTGATCATTGTCAACGACACTTGCAGCAGGGTTTCACTTCGCGTTTGTTAAGCTGTGGCGACACCCAACCGGCTATCACGTTTTACTATACCGATGTCGGAGTTGCGAGGGGTGCATCCAGCCGTGGAGACCCTTATCTGTGTCGCGGCGCGAATTTGAACAATGTACCTCTGGGATCCACGTTATCTTTCTGACGCTATTTTGCCCATTTTTACGTTGTTTTACGACTATGCAATTGCAGTGGTCAAGCGGCTACTGGAACGCTAGAAGATGGTCGCCATCGACAAGTCGGAGCGAGTGCGTAAGTGCTTAATCGGCGAGGAAGGCACTAAGGAAGATCGTTTTAGCGCTCTTCCACATCAAATCGCACCGACTCTATGTCCTCGTCATGATCATGCTGGGCTACTTCAGCATGGTGTACATGAGGACGAACCTCGGCATCACCATGACCTGCATGGTGAACTCAACCGCCGTGGTACTCCAGTCGACCACCAATACGTCCTATTTGAAGGAACTGGTGCACGCAGAATCCTGTCCTCGTGCTAACAACGACAACGGCAATTCATTCGTCAACGACTATGGAGTAAGTTCCCTTAAGCCGCTCTGCCCAACTCCATCTCTTCAGGGAACACTTGTCTGGAGCTCCGGTGTCCAGGCGCTTCTCTTCTCTGGAACATTCTGGGGCGCCTTGGTTACTGTAATGCCGGCCGGATATTTTGCCGACCGCTCTTCGCCAGTCCTTCTCCTACAAGTAGCTGCCGCTCTCTACATCATCTGCACCGCCGTCCTACCCTATCTCGCCCTTCACTGGGGATACTTGTACGTGTTCGTCTCCCGTGTGATCATGGGCCTTGGAGAGGTGAGTAGATTTTATTCATTTGGTGACAGAGACTATCCTTGCAGGGTGTCCTCATTCCGTCCATCAACACTTTGGTTACTCGCTGGTTCCCGACCGACGAACGATCGACCGCGGCCGCTTTGTACACCGCTGGAAACCAGATAGCTGCCGCGTTCGGAAACCCTGTGGCTGCAGCCCTCTGCGCGTCTCCTTTGGAATGGCCAGCTGTGTTTTATCTTTGTGGTAAGGTCATAGCAAATCACCCAACAAACTACTAAATCATTAGTGCTCTGTTAAATGTTTTAAATCACTTTTAAGGAAGCGAATCAACCTGTTCGCTTTCCTAAGGCAACATTTTTAGCAACCATCGGAACAGTGTGGCTCATAACTTGGCGATTCACCGTCCGCAACAGCCCCTCGAAAAGCCACTGGATCTCCCAGCGCGAACGGATCTATCTAGAAAAATGCATTCCCAAGGCGAAACCTCATTCCAAGGTACCGTTCTTTCAAAGTCACAGGCGTAGTGCTCTGTTCAGAAAGACCACACGATTCCATGGAGGGCGATGGCCACGTCTCTTCCTCTCTGGTCGCTTTTTGTCTGCCAATACGCAGCCAACACGATCGTCGTCTTCATGCAGATCTATCTTCCTTCGTTCTTCAAGGAGGTCCTCTTCCTTCCTATGGTCGACGTAAGACTTTTCTCTTCACCCACCCGTCATTCCATCCTCCGTTCAGAACGGACTCTACAGTGCTGCACCCAGCATTATTCAACTCTTCGTCAAAGTCTTTTGGGGAATGCTCATGGACAAACTAAAGAAGAAGAAGTACCTCTCCGTCACGGCAACCTGCAAACTTTCCCAGGCAGTGTGTGAGTCTCTAAGCTGTGTTCGTGGGAAATGGCATCCACAGGGAGGGCACATTTTCTTTTCTCCTACGTAAGCACAGTATTAGGGCATTCATTTTTACTTCCTTTCAAAGATTAAAGTGTTGCGTCATTCTACTGACAACCGATGAACGTCGCTGTGCCTGGAACTTTCAATGATAAGCTGACTGAGTCAGTCCAAAGGGAAAGACTGAGACAATTTGACTGGTGCAAAGAGCTTAGCAAAGATTAGTATACCCGTACTCTTCTTTCTTCGTCGCTACAGAGTACATACATCTCAGGACACACTATGCAGACTCTGGGTACATATTTGGAATTCTTTCGGAAATTTCTGCAAATTTCTTCCGACAGGCTGCATACATTAAACATGAGCAGAAGGACGATGACGAAAAGGGGCAAAAACCATTCAGGGGAGGCAATCTTATTCGCATAACAGCCTCCAAGCTTCCAGTCATCTGCCACTCCATATTAAAGACTTTTCACATTGTTGATATAGTCCCGTTCAAGAGTATAAGCTTTTTTTCTTTCAGCCTGCTTAAGCACATCAATAGTGTTCATCCTGATTGCCAATTACGCCAGCTGCAATACTCCCCTTATTGCACTCAGCCTGGTATGCATCATCGCTGGTGGTTTTGGCATCGCCATCAGCGGTTTCTACATGAGTTTGCTGTGTCTCGCGCCGGCGCACACGGGGACCATCTCGGCGCTCTCGATGGTCATCGGTATTCTCGGCCGTCTGACCACTCCTGAGGTTGTCGCCTACTTCAAAGTCTACGTAAGACGACCAAACTGAGTCTATTCTTCATTGCGTTTGTTCAGGGAACCTTAGATGAGTGGAAGAACATCCTGTACTTCTTCTCCTTCCTTCTGTTCTCGTCTGGATTAATCTTCTGCATCTTTGGCTCAGGTAACAACCCCAACAATTCTATATTTGGTCAAAAACGATAGGAGTGTTTTGTGGGAAAGCTGACGCACGTTTCAGCTCTGGGGTAAAGTGAGTACGGAATAGTCAGTGTGACGTTTATATAATTACCATGGCATATTCTATTCTTGACGACATCACTTTTATGCGCTTTTCCAATGTAGACGGCGCATCATCTTTTTTGGCTCGCAATTTTACCGAAATTCCAAGAATATCGAACAGCATTATTTCCAAAGTCAGAGGACGCGCCTAAATAGCTGTGAAATAGACTCAGGGAGAATCATTGTATGTGAAAATACAATTAATAGAAGAGACTCTTGCGCGATTGTAGCGACTTTAACAAGGTGCAAAAAAACCAGTGGGATCACTGTTTGCTTGAACGATAACGACTGATTTACTTGCAGGAGAGCACCAAGAATGGGGCGTGATCAAACCGACTGCAACTGAGGAGAAGGAACTTTCGAAGCTCGAAGGACTCGACGAAGAGTCTGATGAGCTCGAGAATTGCGTCTATCCCGACGTTGTGTCCACTTGAGACTCTTAGTGTCTTTATTGAATCTCATCTAACCATATCGTATATCTTTCACCTTCCTCGTGCCGACTGATCTTCTTCTGTGATACGCATTGAGCTACTGCGACTAGTCAACTGAACAGGGTACTTCTTGTGTTGTGTTGTGCAATCGTGTACATATTGACAACCGCCATATCAAAGGGCTTTATTCATCTCTCCTCCAGTGTGTAGTGATTGTAATGTACATAACATTACTGCAAGTAAAAAGCAATGTTTGTGCCGGTCACGGACAGTACTTCCCAGCATCGCAGGCTCTACGCTGGCAAATGTAGCGACCAGCCATTTTGACCTCGTCTTCGTTCAGCCAGCAGTAGCCATCGCCGTCTGGAAGAGAGCACATTCGTGGCATGTTCGAGGACGCCAGAGAAAGTGGCATCATCTGATGGCAAGATGGAAAGAATTTCCTTTCATCTCGCCGATGGCTTTAGGAAGGAAAAGAAGCCTTACTCTTGGACATGACGCTGAGGACAGACCGACCGTTAGCGAGGTTCGGGAATCCTGGGCACCAGTCTGACGGAAATTCCGGGGACTAAAACACAATTAGTGCTGGAAGAATACGGTAGCTTTTACCAGAAGCCCAAATCCACCGTCCCAGAGATAGGTTTCGTAGAAGTTGTCATAGCGAAGACCAACATGCAACTTGTAAAAGTCATTCGGGTCTTCGCCATGGTTTTGGAGATACGTCTTCACTTGTTGAAGGTAGTCGTTGTCGAGATGGGCCATCAAGTACCCATCTCGCTCCTCGCAGGACCGCTTTGACGCCCACCAGTTGGCTTCCAAGTTCCCGTAACGAAAACACTGGCCGAGGGGCTTTGTCCCGTTGTGGAACTGCACCCATCCGAAGGGACAGTAGCAGTTGACTAAAGTTGCTGATTAAGAATTGCATATCAGGGCGGAGTACCGTCACAAAGCGCTCCTTTTAGCTCGTCGAAGAGCCCAGGATCGCTCGATGTGAAAGCCATGCCCGGAGAAGCTATTTGACCCAGGCGTTTAGCCAGTGGCCCTTCATTTTCTTCCAGAAAGGCTACCGTAATCACTACAATTCCGTCCTCCTGCAGCTGTTTGGTCGTGACGAACGCGCTGTCTTGTTGGCTGCAAAGGGGTTAATAGCGATTTCTTACAGTATATCAAGACGTGAAAGCAGAGTGTTCTATTGGCAAAGAGAGTTTTTGGCCACGAAATTAGTTTCCTGTTCAACGACTAGCTCTATTGAATATGGCAGAAAATTAACATTAGTAATATCGTATACATATGTTAGGAATTTAGTCGGTTTGACGTAATTTCAGAAGCCTAGAATCTGCCGGCTCCTAAGATGGCAACCAAACATCTTTTTGATCAGCAAAAAATGTGCACTACACTGTTCTTTCAAAACCGTATGATAGCGGCATCTGCTTTGTGTCAAATGATTGTTCCATTTGATCCGCGAACGGGGTTTATGGCGGATTACCTGAGCGCCGTGCCGTAGATGATGACAACCTTCTTTGCGTTGGCTCTCTTAGACTTTCCAAGTTCCTCAGCTGCCACCTTCATCGCCTGTCCGAGATGGAGATTTCCACTGCCTGAGTAGCTCATGTCCACTATGCTCTTGGTCAGGAGCGCGGCACTCTGAGGCTGGTTTAGCTCCCGGACAACGCTTGGTTTGTGGGAGTAGCTGATGATCGTAAAGTGCGAGGTTCGGCTGCTGTCCGAAATGTTCATGAAGCCAACCATCGTTGCAAGATGGGCTTTGATCTAAAGCTTGTAATATATAGGGAGTTCCTACTCGTGAGTCGCCACCTGATTGAGTCCGAAAATGGTCATGCTGTTAGAATTGTCAATAAGAAGCGCTACGTCCAACCAGACGCCCTTCCAGGTGCAATCGCAGTTGAAGTTGTTCACTCTAGGCCCAGGAGCACAGTTTTCAGCGACTAAACGTTTACCCATAGAAAGCCATCTGGACGATACAGTATACCAGTCGAAAAAACGGAGGAGAGAAGGACGAGGAAGTGTAGAGCCCACATGATGGTGGAGCGGACTGCGACGGACTGATAGATGAGCTTCTCAAATAGTCGCTACGGAGCTTTAATCGCAAAATAAGCGGTTTAACGGGTGCCAGTGCCAAACAAAGAACACAGTTAGAAGTATAAAGGAAAGACTTTATTAGAAGTTGGAATGACAGGAAGATCTTTGACATACTCTGCAATTACACGAAGCACGCTCACTTCTTCCCGCCTGGGTTAGTGCTGTCGGCAACGATGCAGAACAGATTCTGCACGACGATGCTTTGTGAAGAGTTCCCGGTGACGGTAAAAGCGCCATTCACACAGGAAGCCGTCGCATTTACTTGATTCGTGCCCTGCGCCAGGAACGTGCTGTTGTTGAGGACTATGGCCGCTACCAGGTTGATCTGCGGCACTGGATTGGTGCAACTCATGAAGACCCGCGTACGACAGGCTACGCTGTCGTAGGAAAAGGTAAGTATTCCGTCCGCGAACTGCTGACTCACACTCTGGTTGAGCGCGGGGCAGCAAGCTACAATGATCGACAACGGTATGTCGGCTTCCGGGAAAGCCTCTTACTCGAAGCAGGCGTCGTTGTCGGAGGTTGCGAGGGCTGTGTCGGCATACAGCAGTTTACTTGATTAATGAACACCATGCTGGCCACGACGATACTCCATCGAAGCATCTAAAAGGGCAACAGTTCTCGGAGGTCAACAACGAGGATAAGGCTACGTTTCGGTAGAGGAAGTGCAGTCTCATTAGCAGCCAGGGGTACATGTTGAAGTGGCATCTAGAGGACGACATCGATTATGTCAACGAGCGTCTGAGCCGGAAGATCTCAGATCCTCGAACCTACCAAAAGACAGTGAGAAGACCCCACCGCTGGCAGTGTCAAAATAGGTTACCGCCGAGTTTAAGCGGATTCCACCGTCGGAAGGTGTGGCGTAATCCGTCGTGCGGTAATCGAGGTGGCCGTCGCGTACGTACGACTGCCCCTCTCAGATTTGGATGTTTCTTCGAAAATGACCTCCCGAAGCAGCTGTCGAACTTTCCCTTACGCGGCCGTGCCAAGCACCGTGCGCTCAGCTATGCACAGATTCGCAGAACTGCCTTGACCACGCGCACTAATGGCTTTCCGCAGCCGTTTTTGACAGTTGACCGTTGCGAACTGCACGCTTGGCCAAGCGACAGGTGCTCCGGGACAGTTGTTTTTGGTCAGAACTGTTTACTGGTCCAAGCTTGTCCACGTAAACATCTTACCATGAAACGCTCTCGTACGGAACCCATAAGCATCAGATGATAGTCCCAGACACTTACAGAGGACAACGATAAGGTGACTGATGGTGGGAGGCTCAAGTAAAGTGCTTCTGGAGTCCGAATGACTAGTAGATTAACTTTGTTTGACTTCTGATCGCCACAGCCGAGTAAAACATCTGCTACACTTTGATTAAGCGCACTAATAGGTCAATTTTGGAACTTTTCAGTTTGTAGGCAAGGTCGATTGTTTGGTGAATGTCTTGTTTTAACTCTATGTGGTGTATAGGTCGACAACTTTGAAGAATCACATCTTTAAGTACATAGAAGACACAGGGTTTCTCAACTTGTTTTGTGACTCAGACACTGAGAATAGAGTATGAGCCGGATGGATCTTGGTAAATCTACCACGAGTCTTTAGCGCCTATCGGTCTTCATCGGCGCCATAGAGTGATGAGTCTGTTCCAAATGTTTGAACGACTCGACTTAACGAGGTGAGCGCGAAGCCGTAAAGTGTCCGCAAAATGCACCCGTCCGGCACTCACCACGCAAGGATTATCTTGGGTTCTCGCGACACTTGGTACCGCGTTCGCTGTCCACAGCACTGTTTCTAATTGTCTTCCAACAGGCGAACGCTCTTAATGGCCTTATACGGCGGATTATCGTTCGCGTCTTCGTCTTTTCCATAAGGGCATTTTTGGCGCAGGTCAGAAATATAAGGAGAGAGTATGTTCCTTAGCGTGTGTACTTCGAGCAGTTTATTAATTGAAACATAAGTTAATCGCTTATTAGTGTTCGCTTTCTTTCATCTGTGGAATCCATCCCAAGGTAGTTCTTGTCGAGATAGGTCTTCAGGTACCCGCAATCTGTGGAATCCATCCCTGAGAGGAGTTGAATCTTCATAAACGCCAGGGGCAAAATAAAAACAAAGTTTATTAATGGTTTATTACAGCAACAATCTCATATAAACCCGGTCGCTTTTTATTCTTGAGTTCACTTCTTGCTCCGAAGCCATATGAAGCCCGATTATGCAATGGAACCAAGACTGACCTTACATGTCCGAGAGGAACAAGAGAGGGGAGGAGACGGAATGGATGGGATGATCTCGGAGTCGAACCCAGGGCCTCTCAGCGGACAGACGATCATGACTCGGCCCACTCGGCCAGAGGAGCTTTGGATTTTCTTCGTTGGATTGGAGGTTGAGATTCAGAGCTCTCGTAAAATGGCCCTAGAGAAAAGTGTGGCTGAAAAGTGCTGTACTTCTGAACAATTGACACAGTTCAAAGCATATTTAACGTCGGATTATGATCGTGGCCAATTTTTGCTTCCGTAAAGGGGGAACCAAGACTATGCGAAACGTTTCGTGCATTGTGATGTACTCTCTATTTTAAGCGTTCCTGATAGTATCCGCTTCCAAAGAATACATCGGTTTGTTGTGCATTTTGTGAAAATGTATGAATCTTTGTGTCACAAAACTTATGGGACTTGGTGATTCACATCTTTTCGCCTTCATCTTAAACGCACGGTTTGATGAGGGCAAATTGGTTGTGCAACTCCTTTATGTCGATGAAGTTCCGCCATCGAGCGAATCTCCAAAACGAAAAGGAACTGACTGAACACCGCTAACATGGACACTAAAAGACAACGCATTCAGCACACATGGGCGAGACTTCTGTCCTTTCATCACCAAAAAGTCTCTCTCCACCACAAATAGTATCTTCGAATAACAATCAAGTTATCTTAGCAGCACTGTTGAGGAGAGGGACGAGAGAGACGAGAGAAACAAGGTTAATCTCACTTGCTTTAACTGAAGTGTTGGTTAAGAACAGTTTTATGTGAACTTTTGAGCTACTTCAGCGACTGTCACAACTTTTCAATCCAAGTGCCCTTTGCTTTATAAGTTCCGGTGAGATAATCACTTGTAATGTTGATTACGAAGAAAACCAAGGAGAAACTAAAAAGAATCTTTATTAGACACATTAATCACAGACATACAATGAGTAGAAGCGCATCCAGTGGTTCCTTTCCTGCAGTTTTCACTGCAGGCTCCTCCTTAAATCAGCAGATAATGGGAAACCAAGAGAGAATGAAACCTACCTTGTAGGAGACTTCGGAGCAATGAAATGCGAGGGGGGAGAGGGGGTCGAACCCGGGACCTCTCGGTGTTACTCATGTAAGCTGCGTACCACTCGACCAGAGAGGCCCCTGACGGGAACCTTTGAAAGGCTGGTTATAAGATACATATTTTTCCGTTTTTATGCTTTTTGATGGTGTTGGAGTGATTTATGTGGCATGAATATCGATTTTATCGATTTTTAGGAATTTGTTATCGATTTTCAATCAGATCGGAATGATGAAACCTTGTAAAAGGTACTTTGCCACCTTTAAATAACTGGAGTGTAATGCTGCCGAGGGGAACATTTTAACAGTTGCTGTCATCGTCTACAAATCGTTTCAATTCTCCTTTCGGATTGAATAAATAGGAGATTCAAGACCCAGATACATGGGATCCAGACCTTTGAGGGCACTCGGGTGCGAGTCGACTAGGGCTTGCATCACTTTGTTTACTAAATTCTTTCATTTTTTTGAAGATAGGAAATTACTTAAGTACTTGAGGAATGTTTTGCTTCTTTGAACTTCTGCAGAGGCTAGCATAAATAAGTAAATGTTGTGGAGGAGAAACATGTGATCTCCACAGCTCCGCATTATTTTTTAATAAAAACAAGTTGCGCCTCTTCTTGTGGCTTTATCCTCGCGAAGTCGGCAGAGTTGCATAAGGTGAGGTTCAAAACCGGAAATGCACAATCAGATTAGCGCAGTCAAAAGTGAAATCCGATCTGCGCGACTTGTTCACGTGCTCACCGGGAGCGGCGCGATCAACGTGTTGTCGAGTGGCTCCTGCTCCCGCTTGCGTCGTGCTGCCATGACGGTCACCTACACGGGCGATGTGGCCAACGCCAATATCAAAGCATTTCTTAAGACGATCTTCCGATGGAAGGGCAGCGTGTGGAAGGCCGTGTACATGGAACTACTCATCTGGTCCGCCTGTTACGCCATCCTCAGTGTCATCTACCGAAACGCGTTAAGCGAAACCCAAAGGGAGTAAGACGAGTCGCGTTGGCCTCTGTACTAGTGTTTAGTCTTTTCGAAAAAGTGGCTCTGTTCTGCTACAAGTACGGTGACTTTATTCCGTTGACATTCATGCTCGGATTCTACGTCAATCTGGTGGTGCAGCGCTGGATGAAGATGTTTCACAATCTGGGATGGATTGACGAGTAGGTTTTCCTTGTAATACGAGTATGTTGGAAACTAAATAATATACCCACAAAACAGTTGTGTAGGTAGATTGCTAGGACGTACGTGGTATGAGTTGCAGTGGTATGAACTGTAATGGTATGAACAGTTGTGGTATGAACTGCACCCAACCTCCATGTAGCATGGTCAGTATTGTCACATGTCGCATTGGTTAAGTGGGTTTTGCGACGGTAGCCTGGATGCCTTCACGAGGCGAAATACTCTAAATTTTAATTACAACTGGCGTAATAGGTAAATCTTTAATTCCTCGATAGTCAAATTGAATCCTTTTGGCGCAGTTTTTGCTCCTCGGTGACATCAGAAATCTCAGGAAACAATAATTCCCTTTCAGTGTGTCCCTTCTCACTGCGTCGTACATCCAAGGAGCCGATGAGAAAGCAAGAATGATCCGACGTTGCATAGTGCGCTACGTTTGCCTCGTCCAGGTGATGGTTTTCCGCGCTATCAGCATCGGCATTCGCAAACGCTTTCCTACGTTCGACACGCTCGTTGCGTCGGGATACATGACCGCAGCTGAGCGCGCCTCGCTGGGCGAAAGTCAGTTCTACCTACCCGCGCGATGGGCGATGGCCCTGGTGCAGAGTGCCCGAGCCGAGGGACGCATCCACTCGGATCAAGCCGTGCAGGACTTGTTCCGGGAGATCACGGACTTCAGAACACGCGTAGTGGCTTTGTGGCTCTACGACTGGGTCCCCGTCCCGCTAGTCTACACCCAGGTGGTCTTTCTCACCGTCCGCATGTATTTCATCCTGGCCATAATGGGACGACAATACATCGACGTGGACAAGCATCCCGTCCGAGGACCCGTAAGCAGCGCCTTCTGAATGACAGCGTTAGGCTCCTCGCCTTTAGGTCGACGCTTATGTTCCCTTCTTCACGGTGCTTCAGTTCACGTTCTACGTCGGATGGATGAAAGTAGCCGAGGCTCTGTTGAACCCGTTCGGAGACGACGACGACGACTTCGAGTGCAACTGGGTGATCGACCGGAATCTACAGGTGCGTCTTGCAGCATCGATTGATGAAAATGCGGAGGGTTTAGGCAGGTCTTGCTATTGTCGACGGCGACGGATTCCAGCCTGATCCGTGTGTCGATAAGTTCTGGGATGACCAACATGGAGTGTTTCATATGTACACAGCGGAGACAGTTAACGTTCCCCAGAATCCGATTCGAGGTTCAGCTGTGGATGCGTAGGTTCCGCATTCGTTTTATTTGTAGTTCGGACAATAGTTTATGAATTATCCATGGTTAGGGTAACAGCTGAGCAAGCTTTCTCTCTAGTCGAAATTTCAAAATGACCTATTCAGGATGGAATCAAAGGTGAAGACGAACGACGCCATAATTATGGTTCCGCGCCCATTGCAGTCCACCGAAAACCTGGAGGTGATCTGACTGAGCGTGTCCTTTATCTCACCGCTTGTTTAGATCCACGCATCGCGTAAAAACAGTATCACGTCCAACTTGGCGACCAGATTCGCCGGGTCGATACGAAGTGCGTTCGGCTCAAGTCTACAACTGGACAAGAGGGTTTCCTCGCTGAGCAGAATTCCAGAGATCGCAATAGAAGAGCCGTGTGACAAACCGGCAAATGGATCGCTGCAAAAGGCGCGGAAGCGACGTAGTTCGGTGAATGTGGCCGAAATCAGTGGTTGGGGCGTTGAGGAGGGGCTTTAGTGAAACGCGAACAATTTCAGCGCAACAGCTAAAGGATCAGACGAAACCGCCGACGTTGATTCTGCCTTACATCTCAAGGCGGCGTTATAGCGATCCCGAAAAATCTCAGAAGGCAAGTTGTGTGGTGAGTCGGACATACTTCATGACCTGCTTTAACTTCAACCATATGTTTTTAAAAAATTCAATAGACCCTGTAATTTCAAGAAGCTTTTTACACTAGAACCGCTTATATTTCTGTATGGTATTTTTATAGAAACCATCTTTTATACAGGATAGATTTTCATGTACAAGGTTGTCATTGCTGTCTTGAGCAATTTGCTCGTTTAGACTGGCGGCCCCTTGGCAGCTGTGGACGAAATTGACGAACAGTCGTCGTCAACTTCCGAGGAAAGCATCAAGGAGTCCTCGACAGTGCCATTCTGCGTCAGCTCGGCCGATTGCTACGCGTCCATGAGTCTTAGCCCTGAGTCGAGCGATGAGGACGACGACAAGGAGGACAAGGCCGACGAGAATCTCTTCAAGGATCACCACACTGGAAAGAAGTTTTATTGAATGTGCATAATGACGTTATGAGAACTATAAAATGGCCAAATGTGTTCGCGCGACCCGTTAGCAACTAGAAGTGTGTGAGTCCCTGTCGACGACGTCACCATTGTGTCCTATAGAGAACGTTGATGATGTGAGTGGCGGTGAAGCGATTATATGCCTCAGAAAGGAAGCAAATCTGTTTGCAAACGAACGTAGACGACCAAAGGACAACTAGACGCACTACCCATCAGACAGACAGTTCCTGTCTACTAATGAGACAGATCCCACCTGAGTCCCTATATATACTACTTCCCCTTTTAGACTGCTGCAAGTTCGGCTAAATCTATATTATTTAACGCCCGCAGTTTGAAAAAAATCTACTACCTTAAGTGGTCTTGGCTGCATATCCCCGTGGTGTTCCTTCCATACGGAACGTATGGAACGGGTTCACTGCTCCAAAGTCTCCTACAAATACAAGGACTGTGGTCCTGTAGGCTCCGGTAAGCTAGCAATCAGATCTGCTTGGTTGATGTAATGTATTTTCAGGAGGAGCCTGAAGTGGAAACTGCTAAAAAAGGACTGTTGTCGCGTAACTTTTCAAAAATCTTGGCTGTATTTCCACGTGGTGTTCCCCCCGGTACTCAAGCACAGACCTTAGAAAATTTCTGTTATTTATAGACCTTAGTCTCCAAATATTGTGTTATCTATCATCGTGCTTTGTTACCCTTCTTTTATAAAAATGTTTTTAGTATCGTCGCCCACATACTTGTACATAATACCCATGACACAGCGTACTCTACGCATAATAGAATTGCAGAGAGTCAGAGCACTGAGTTGTTTAGGAAGATTCTGCAAAGCGGGTCCTTATCACAATTGCAATCTTTGTGTTGACGTATTTTCAGTTCCGGAAAAACAACTTTCATTACACTATCTATTCGTTGCTTGCGGCCATACGCGGAACTTTCAAGACAACATGTCCGTCCCCCTCGCCGATGCGCAGCAAACTGATAAACATCTTTATTTCCTCGAAAGTAATCGAAGTGTCGCAATGACCCGTAAGACATAACTGATTTGTGCCGTTAATTGCAACTATGTAGTGACAGCGCGGCGGAGTCACACCCCCGCTCCCGGGCAGCCACTGGCCACTCGAAGATTGTTTTCCAGGACGGTGGACATGGCTGCTCCGTTGGGGCGTTCGCTCTGGAAAGAGGAGACCCTTTGCGGAAGTCGCGTGTGTCGGTCGCGGTGATAGACGAACTCGAAGTACTGAAGACAGCTGAATGCACTCGTTGGGTAGTCGAGGCCAACGAGCTTCCTGGACTCACCGGTAGATGACAGAGATCTGCCAGAGGTGCAGGAAGGCCAGCAGGAAGCACACGCTGACCGTTATGCCGACCACGGTGACTATGTACATGGGCGACGGGACGAAGTTCAGAGAATGACCTTCAATCGGGTTCAGATGAGCCGGCGTTCCGCGCTGAGGCACTTACTCAGAATTAATTTGAGGGTCTCGTAGTTCGCTATCGCAAATGCCACGATTACCAGCGTCATCACCAAACAGACGACCAGTTGAACAACCTGTAATCATAAAACTGCCTTCATCGATCCGCTGTCATTAGTATTAGCTTCTAATACGATTTTAGATCAGAAACTACAAACTTGATTTCGTGAGGGGCACCTCTGCGTAATTGGTCTATTTTCGTGTCGGTTCTGCGCTATGATTGCACACGTCATAAAGACCAGTAAGGCGATTTGCACGCAAATTAGGAACTGAAAGGTCGCCCTGCAAAAAGTTACCCCTATTTTACGGATGACCAGTCGAGCATAGGCGTCGGAGTAAGCGTCTTTGGTCAGCTTGGTCAGCGTACCGATATGATCAAGAAGGGGTAGAGGTATTTGTGCTTCTGCTTGTGTAGGGCGTAGACAGTGATAGAAGTGATGAGGATCGGAATGCCGGTCCACACGAATGCGGAGACCATGCCGAACATGAGGCCGAACACCGTGATGACCACGTAGAGGACGAGGAAGATCTTGGTGCCATTCTGCAAAGGGGCGTCGTTACAAGGCTCGGGAGTTGGAGGGACTCGCCACAACGTGACAGCATCCGAAGAAGCACTGGAATTGCTTCTCCAAATGTTGCGAGTCGATGATGTTGTGTTGTCCGCCGCAGTCTAGCGTCGCCGTCATGGGCACGTAGTTGAGTGCCGAAGGATGGTCCATCGTACACGACTCTAGAACAGGTAAGTCAGCTTTGTGCTTGGCCGAAGGATCAGGATCTGGGATTGTCTTGAGGTAGAGAAAAAGTTACCAAAGGAACCGTAGTGGCTGGCAAACTGGACACGGCGACTTTTCTCGTGGACATTATAGTACGGGGCGAGATGATTCACATTGTTTAGCATTAGACTGGAATGGAGCAGAGGGGAACCAAGTGACTCGATCATGGATCGAACGTGTAGGGCAAAACACGACGGCGTAATTACAGAGCGTCTTAATAGTATGTTGAGGCCCGTGGTTTCGCTGGCAAAAACGCAATTAAAGATGAGAAAAAAACAGAAAACTGACAACAGAGGGCCCGCGTCAGACACTGTTTCTCGTTGAGAGTCTGAGTGACCTATCTGACAAGGAGAGGCTGTCCTTATGCTTTGGCTCCAAGACCGCTACTTATCCAGATCACGGTTACTTGAACTCTAGTTGGCGTCCGTGAGCAGCACAGTAGGGCGGGACTCTTCACGCTTCGCTTGCATGAGATGTAAGTAACGCAAGTGACAAAAACCGTGAGGAGATGGAGAGATCATGACGTCTTGCTCACATAGTCCAAAGAACACACGTTTAAGGCACCACGGGTGGGAACGCCTTCCCATCCTAGGAGAGGTAAGTGGAAGTGCGTTGACCAGCAACTGCAACAGACAAAAATAGAAGCCAAAATGGGCCAGATGAAGTGCAGCCAGGATTTGCATAAGGAAGGCGGTTCGTTGCAGTAAATGTGGGGGGTTAGAGCGTGAGGACTTTCGAACAAAGGCTCTGGGGTTCGGCAAACAAGAAGGAAGTCAATGCGCGAAGGACAAAAACACAGATATATTTTTCGTAGTGGAGGGCCTCGAAGAAGCGTTTCTTATTGGAGCAGCAGCATAGCGAATTCTGCAAATTATAAATAGGCAATCAATGAGTGTTGTGTTTGGAGGGCAGAAAGATTCGGAAGCGGAAGACGCACAGAGGGCTACTGGAGCGAGAGGCGAAACAATACGCACTAACGGAGATCGGGAGATCGCGGCGGCAAGACAAGGCCAAAGACGCGCTTGGGTTAAGTAACGTCATCCTGCTAAACGAAAACACTCTGCAGTTGGGAAAAGCGCAGATAGCAGTGGGAAAGTAGTAGAAGTCGTCTTGGCGTCGCATCTCCGTCGCCGCAATAACGCCTAGAATCGCCCATGTGCTTTGACAGTTTCGAGAAAACGTGCACAAACAAACGCGAAATTATTTTTTGCGGCTTTAATGAAGGAACCGGCTGCCCAAAGCGACCAAAATGGATCATCCGTTGGGGGAGGATTCTGCGTCTTGAAGCGCGCTCTCGTCACTTATCTTCGCTGGCTGGTGTCTGTAAATTATGAATGATGTCCTCGCCCCTTAGAACTGCAGTGACGCTTGGTAACCATGGACCGTGGGGATCAGGCATGCTGGTGGCCTATGGTATCACCAAAATAGCCAAGACGAACTTTTAACGACGGAGCATTTGCCGGGGACGAGCACGTGTTCCGGAACGTGTTACATGGCGTTCAATAAACAAACGATCTTTAAGGGTGGGATTAAAAGGATTACGATAATGCCTGTGTTTTCGACTACAAAGAAAGAAACATACGCGGAGAAGGGCCTTCAGTCACGCGGCGCCCCCTCCTCCCTTGTGTCAACACAAAAGGCTTACACAACGCCACATCGGGAAACTGTGAAAACGGCAATTCTAGGCAAATTGGGCTTTTCATCCAACATAATCGCCATTGAAGCATAACGTTCAGGGGTTTGGTAAAAGTTAGCCCATGGCTCCAGAAACTCGACACTTTGAGGAAGCTCACATTTAAGCGATGACTAAACTGAGCAGTGGCAATTTAGAAACTAATTAGACCTCGCAGTAGCAAGGTTTTGGACAAATAAACATCGCCAGCTCAGCGGAGCAAATAAAAAAAGAAGAATTATATGCTTCGGAGACATTCTTTGATTGTCTTTGCTCGGTATTGTATGTCGCAACCTGTCGACGCCGACAAACACTGGGAGCATTGTATAAAAACTTACAGTCGCAACAACTAGAAGACCAAGGCTAGGGGCAATCAGAGAGGCAGGAAATGACAAATATCTCATCTGAAGGACGGAGAGATCTTTCGGCATAACACCCACCAGGAACAAAAGACTTGTCTTGAGAAGAGGACGTCTTCGTCCCTTGTCCTGGCAATGGAATCGGAAGAGGAAGTAGGTTTACATGCGGCAATCTATGTGGACTTTGGACTTACAAGAGTGTAATGCGCTTAAAATTGTTGTTTCTTCTGCAGAAGTAACCAGGAAATTCTTTTCAGTGATTTTATTTTATGTGGGACACTTTTTCTGGTGCCTCTAATGTTTAAGATATGCGTCTGAGAAGCGCTTTAGGCACACATGTTCCCTAAATGGACTGTTATCGTATGGTTTACCCAATTTCTTTTAACAGCCACTTCTACTCGAGTCGATGGATTTTTGTAATTTTCCACCAAAAAATACAATAGTACACAGGCGTAACTTTCTACTTCCAACCGTCGTAGCTCTCTGGCTGAAGGTGCTCGTACGCTTCTGATGCCAGGACAACCAAGGTGAGCTAGACAGCTTTCAGTCTCCCTGTGCTGTGTTGTCTCTAGCAAGCTAATTGTAAAAGGGTAAAATTTACCAAATATGCATAATATTTGAGGGTGTTTGCCCACCAATTTAGGAATGCATGGGTCGTTTCTTTATTCTCCAATTTTAGTCAGCAATTTAACTTTCATAAAGTACGGCCATTCTTTTCCGTATTTTTGGAACGTAAACAGGTAATTTGCCTGTGGAAAACGTCATTGCTCTCCTAGCAAAGGTTCAACCAAAAACTTTAGGTGAACTTTTAGTGAATGGAGCTCAATAGTCATACATGTAAAACATCAACGATACACTTATGTAGCAGAAGCGAGAGCACTATCACTTCAGGAATCGAACCATCAACTCCTGCAAAGCTGAACGCCCAAACAGCTGCTCCATTTTCTTTATTAATAAAAACACGCCCCTCTCTGTTTTGCTTTGTGCTTTGTCGTGACCTCACGAAATGTATTCAACTCCTTATCAATAGAGTGACTCGCTTCTACAACTGTCGATAGTACGACTGTCGATGCGTAAAATAACAAAGGGGAACTTCAATTCTGACTACGTCACACGGAGAGTTGTGAAAAGGCGCATGTTTAGTGTAAAGGACGTTCCGGGTTCAGACAGTTTCGAAAACAGCTTTCTCTTCCTGCTTGGTCGAACAACAAGATCAAGTTACTTAGACGAATTAGCTACGGGAATTTTGGAACGAGCTGATGTTGTGGCGTGCACCTAGAGAAGATAGGGCACATTAAGGGTTTTTGATAAATGAAAACCGGTGGCAGTAGCTCCCAAAGAGTGCGCCAATTCTCCGTCACTTGGGTGTAACTGACTGCGAGTCTGATCCAGAAATAGAGCGCCATGATCTGAGGTATACGCCCTCCGAGTATAAATAATTTTGAGAGCCGGAGCCCTTTGAGAGACCGACAGTTAATCATCTCTTTCTCTTTTGAACCTGAAAGGTCCGGGTTGGACACCGTCCTCCGAAGACAGAACTGTGTTTGATGGAGAATTTTTTCTAAGTGTTATGAAGTGAACCGGTCTATCCTTAACTATCCTTAGAAATAGCTCAAGTGTGTTTGTAGACAAATGAAGGCGTCCGAAGGACGACTAGACATCAGACAAAGAGTACCTGTCTACTAATGAGACGGGTACCACCTAAGTCCCTATATATTGCCATATTATTGTACGTATACCGCATTCTTCAGCGCTCACTGTCGGAAATGGTCTCTCCCCTTCCCAGCTATCAATTTTACAACTTCAAATGTGTTGGCATGGGAAGAAAATTCGAACGGTGGTATGTCATGTTACATATCATTCAGTTATCGGGATAAAACATACTACAACGACTGCACACGAACTAAAAAAGGTATGTAAGGAGACCTTGACTTGATTAAATAATTTAACTTAAGGACGATTTTACACGGAAGCTGAATGTGGAAGCCGAAAAAAGTACGTAGTCCTGCCCCTTACGGGCCGAGGCTTGATCTTTGAAGGATTGGTTAAATTTGGTTAATCAAAGGTCCGATCTTTTGCACGTAAGTACATTAATGATCCCTGAGTATATCGCGGAACAGGTGCGCTTACTCTTTCAGAACAACGTCAGAATGGACTACCGTATAATAAGTGGGGCTGATCAGTGCAACAGGTTCATTTGTAATTATATGCTACAACTCAATGCAATGGAGCTTATTAGTCGTCCATTTGTCATATTGCGTCACAGGACAGAAACGTCACGACTTGCACCCATCGGTCCCGGTTTGTTGTTCTCAAACTCACGTGCTTTTAGATAAGATCGGATGTGGCAATGACGTCATTTTTAACAGTAGTGCAACATTAACAGGAACGTGAAAATTTTTTTACGCTTTTATTTTTTTTTTGCACCAAACACCGTGACTCTTTGCCAAGTTTCGCGCTTCTTCTATAAGGAGCCAAGTGACGCAGCACCTACTCAACTCATTTGCATAATGTACATAATTTCAGCTAATTTATGCAGAAGAACATGTTCCATCTGTACTAATTTGACAATCGGCCGGGCATTCATTTCCAGGCCTCCGCCTATAAGTACCGTCCATGGTTTTCCGAAGTCGAAAACGGTACATCGCATTGCCTTCGTTCAACTACATAACGTAGTATAGCGCTATTTCTAATGTGGCAACTCTCGGAAAGGACGGCTTAAGGACCCTTGTGTTTGTATCTGATTGTCACATATATTTGTATGTTGTAATTAATGTAGCTAATCATGTTTGTATTTCTTTCTCTCTTTTATATTTTTAATTTTTTTTATTTAGAAAACCAAATTTTGGCCGAATTAGGAATAGACTTCAAGGTAAGCTTGCTTTTCGCAGTTCCTAATACATTTTATTTCCTAATGGACACAAGGAGTAAATGAGGCTTGAATTCGGGTTTCCTATTCTTAGGCAAATTTGCATAAGATCAGATGAGTTGGTTTGTGCACAAGCATTCTCTTGGTCACCCCGCTGGCATTTTCTAGCTAATGAGGGATCTACCGTAGTCGGAGAGGATGTACGTTACGAGCGAGTCCACAGAAATGATACTTTATTGTTTTAACTTTTCGGGATGACAAAAAAGACTTACTGGTTGTGCTGAGCATGGCGGAAGAGCAGTTGGGCCGGTTGTTCGGATGGAACCCGCAATAGGCGGTCTTATTGTTGTGCATGACAATAGAAACGCGTCCCGACATCATGCTGGTGCTTGTCGGAGGCGTCCTCATCTGAAGCGTACACATTGTTAAGGGTCCACCGTAGGTTTTGAACGCGCTAGGGCTAATCTCGGATGCAAGTACACGAAACATGAGCCCTGAACACAAGGTTTCCTGGTGTGATGTTCTGCCGTGCTTGATGACACCCGCAAAACAAATTGGATTACATCGTTATTACGAGCAGGAAAACGGACCAGCTAAGGACATTCAAGACACTCGTATTTCCAGAGAATGTGTTTTCCATGAGGACACTTCAAATCAAAGGGCGCCAAGCTCGTGCGACTGGAAAATTGTGCGGCGGCGGCTTCCCAATTGTGTGCGAAGGCGTGAGTACCGTTTCTCGAAAGATGTACTCGAAAATGACGCTAAGCAGTCGATTTCTAGCAACCGATTAAAGCGAAGGCCGGTGCACCCAGAAAGGACAGTTCTAATTGTCGGTTAAGGTCGCTGGAACGAGCGCATCCCATGCTTAGCCGCACTTCGAAAACAGAAATTAACTGATTCTCAAAGGTCTATCGCGGGTGGAGTTCACAACACATAAATCACGGTGTGCAAGGGATGTCCATTTCGACTGCAAATTGAGGATGGACGTAGGGAGCGTAGTAAAACGCCAGAATATTTTCACCAACAACAGTAAATATGTGATTTTACATATGGGAGACTGAAGACGTGTTGTGGCGTAGACTGAGATAAGTGGATTCAACTTTTCGACCCAACACCTACAATAAAATTTACGAATAACTAGATGTTTTTTTTTGCATCCGGTCTGTTTCCTAGGAGATTCTTAAAAACCAAGCTACTTTAAGACATGAACACGTACGTCTTTCTAACAGCAATTGAAAACTTTAAAAATCAAGCATTATCTTCCGGAACAAAAGGTATTATTTTTGGATGCAGGTTAGACCTAATGAGCATGTATAGACCGATAGAGTGAAAAAGGTCAGAAATTTATGGATAACAGCAAGTTCCTTGAGCTAATTTTGTTCGGTGGCAAACCCAATAAAAGTTTGCATTTGTTGTTTCCTCAGGAACTTAAATTCTATTAACAAGTAAGCAACATAATAACTAGATGGATTAAGGGGCATGCACATGATCCTACAAAACCTAGGCGATATCGATGGAGAACGTGCAAGCAACAATTGAATAACGTGATAATTCCCGAGTTTCCTCCGTTTTTTGGATGATATATCCGCGAATTGTCTGATTTGTGCGCGAGATGGTTCGAGTGGTGCGACCTCTTGGGAAATCGGATATTCCGGCGCGTCATTTGTCAGCAAACGAACGTTAGCTGCACTTCCTGCAGCCCGGATGCTCCTATCGCGCGGCAAAGCAACTCTGCACAAGGCCGCCCGCATCAAAATTGAATCCACTGTAATTGACGTGACCCCGAGGGGCTCGGAGACTAGAAGTTCTCAAGGAGTAGGTCAGGAGTTGGAGTAAATATTCACAAGGACTAAATGAGCAATTAGGATTTCTGCCCTTGGGGGACAGCTTGTCGCCACCATTGTAGCCAAAGTACAGTACGATCAGAAAAGGAGGACTAGCTGCGGTGACCTTCCCGTCGCTTATAGACAGGACTTTCGATATGGGTACGTCGCGACTTTAAGACAATTTAAGCCGGACTAAGGATAATATGGCATTTGGAATATGAGAACGACTAGGGTCGACGCCAAGGTGTACTTATTGACGTCTGCTGTGAGTGGAGTGCCATGTGAGAACACCATATGTAAAATGGTATCTGAACGATGACTATTCATAGCACTCGACACCATTAGTCTGCTGACGTTCGATGGTATCTTCCGGTGGCACTGGATGTCGGTCCAAGGAACTTTGTGTGAGGAGGACTTGTCACTCTCTAATTCAAACCACATATTTTGATTTTTAAAGAATTTTTTTTATTTTTAAAGAAATTTTAGATATTGCAACATACTTCCATTCCGGGACATCCACGATTCAACTCACAATCAGCATCTGGAAAGCGTCTCCTTTATCACAATTTTCTTTTTTCACATGTTTTCCTGTCAGCTTTTCTTTAAATTTACGTTATTTATTCTAATTTATTAAATTAGAAGCAGTTCGTCAGCTATCAGAACAAACGATGACAGCATCACTCAGAAACTTCAAGGAAGAAAAAATAAACAAAAATAGCCGCAATCGTTTCTTATTCCGGGATAGATTTATAATTTATAGAGTTGGATTTATGTACGTACACACCATGTGTCGCACAAATCTTATGTGGAAAGGTTCCGTTATCAGTTGGAAAAAGTAAAAAACGTTTTTTCATATCCTTTCCAAGACGCCCTTCTTCTAGGTTAGCTATCGTCGCTGCCTTCAAATCAAGGGAAATGAGTGTTATTTTTAGCACTTTATTTGTTTATGGTTTATTGTGAGGACGTCAAGCTCCTTTCAACAACAAAGCGTGATGACATCTAAATACTACAATGAAGCCGGGGACGTAACCAGGTCTATCCGCTTCCTACTGTATAAGGAAGAACAGCTATGGGAAGTGCATCTCGTGCAAAAGACCGTCATTAGCAGTGGTTGCATGCTAAATAATAAAAATATTTTTTCTCAATAAGTCAAGCAGACATGGAATGGCCTTGAGCACATCACGCGAGAGCCAGGCGAGACCAAAACAACAAGTGCTTAATCTGGTGATAATCCCTTCTACGAGCGTCTGCGCCCCAAATCTGCTTTGTGTGTTTTCGTCGAGTCTACACCCTCAAGGCGTCTGGTAAAGGACACCTAATTGAGGAGGGCCGCTGTCCTCGGCTCATCCAAGGTCGAAGTGCGAGCAAATTAGACGGCGCAGGTTCTTAGGTCTGGCCATGATAGTTCTTAAGAACAACTTGGCATTAATCATGAATGAGCTCCTTTGAGTAAATATGGGAAGAGTAAATATTTTGATCAAAAATTTGGAAAAAATCCAGATTAAAAAAAAGAAAAAGCGCGAAAAAATAAAATTAAAAAAAGTTAATTTTCAGTTTCAGCCGAGGAAAAAGACCTGCACTTGCTCTTGTCAGGATTGCGTTCCACTGTTTTTTTGGCAGAGAACACTTAGAAACCGTAGGTTCAGCACCGTCTATCAGAAATTGTCAACAAATTGCCGGGCGCGGACATGTTCCCAAACTGAAAAGCTGAAGATTTACTTGCCACTTATAAGAACATTACTTTTTTGTAAAGTCTGTCAAGGGAAACCACTTTAATATGTCCAATCGGAAACGGTAAAATCTCCGTTATCCGTGGTGGGCATATTGAAAATAAAACGAAACCACAAACAGACATCGGTCAAAAATGAGGGTTGATGGATGCTGAGCTCGGGGCAAATCCCAACAAGTCTCGAAAAAGGGGCGGTCCTCGACATCCTTAAACAATTCTTTGCTCCGAGCTTCTTCCCGCTTCTTTCCGGAGGCATGTGCACGCACTTGCTAAGGGCCGTTTGCTGGCAAACAAGTGGGAAACGAAAACTGATACGCGCACCCGCAGAGCATACGTCATGCATGCGTGGAAAGATGATCCCGCCTGGAGAGCTACGACCCAAAAGAAACTATGTATTGTGCAGAAGCAGAAGTGGAAGGAATTCAGCATACAGTAGGACGAAAGAGCCTTTTTAGAGCTGGGGATAGGTTCACTTTTGGACCCACAGTGACCCCGTTAATTAAAAGAACCGTTTACCTCAAGGTTACTATAAAATAAAATGATCTAGAAAAGAAAACCTTTTGACTGAAGATTTGCCAGAAGAAATGCGAAAAAAAGAAATGATCTTTCGTCGCCTTAAATATTAATGAAGGTTTCCATGAAAATTGAAAATCAATCTGATGATAGCTGAAATTTCGGTAAATAAAAGGTAATAAATTTGAAAATGCAAATATTAGATACAAAACAAAGTCAAACACTATAGATGGTTTGATCATGAACACTCCTGTGGTGTGGTCACGCTGTGGTCACGCTGTGGTCCCATGAACACGCTGTGGTCCGCCCGCCTCCCTTTTCTTTGATGATATCACGCTGAAAACCGACTTGAGTCAAACATGCGAAGACGGCTTCTTCTTTTCACATTTTCCGACGCTTGTTTCTTTGAGGCTTTTCAAGTCACTCGGAAGATGTTATCGGAAAAATAGCATGGGTCATGGCGTCACTTTCGTATGCCTTTGAAACGACCCGGAAGCTTTTTAAAAACTAGAACGAGCAGACTAACAGAGGAAACGGAAAGATGTACGACCAGAAGGAACCTTACTATTGGCACGAATAGATCGTCTCCACTCGGCCACAACAATGCATAGTGAAGAGGGGCGGAAGTAGGGAAAGGATGTCCCTGCATTGGCCCCCTTCGCAGCGTGTTTACTAATAGAAATTAATTGAAACTATAAAAGTGTTGTTTCCCTCGGAGAGACGCTTCCGCTTGGTGATCTACGGAGCTGTAATGTCGACGTCTCTGTTTCCGCCCATACACGTAGAAGAAGTCAGTTTATTCTCTAGCACCTTTTGTTCCTTCGCGTTGATCCCTGAATAAACAACACACGCGTAATTGTTTTTTATGCACAAATGCCGAAGCTCGTTAAGGCCAAAAACGTCATGGACACACGCTGAGTGGAAGAAGCCATTATGCCGTCGCCAAATTTGAAACTCAGAGTGAAATGAGGTCTTCTGGTAAATGAGACATACCTTCGTCATTTGAGTGAAAAGATTCTGCATATATCTATAATCTGAAACTAAACTCTCCACAGAAGCCGGGAAATCAAAAAAAGTTTTTCGGCAGTGCCTATTTCTTATTCATCTACTTTAGGTGAAATGGAAAAAAGAATGAGCTGAACTGGAATTTTGGACAGTTGACGGTCACTTTCAGAGTTCAATTTAGGTTCTTTTTCGCTAGGATCGTAGAGGGTAGGGATTTAGTCCTGATCAAGGTAAAAATTTACTGGAAATGCTTATACCAAAGATAAAAGGCGTTTTTTATGCCGTTAGAAAATTCAGCATGTTTAAAACTGTACTTTTAAACCACATAGACAGTTATATCCCCTATGGGTTTTTCGGTACCTCTAACGGAAAAGGAGATTTATTTAGAAGAAAAACAGCTCTGTTTTCACCGCAACCAATGTGTCCGTGGAGATGAACACCGACCGTTGGTTATCACCGGCGGCGTCTCCACCGCTGATAGCGCGCCGACAGAAACCACACGGGCGACGGGGGCACCCACCCAACTTACAGCTGAGTCGCCACTGCTTTTGCGCGTGCTCAGATTGCAAATCACCGATCAGTGACGCTGGTGAGAGCGCCCAACGGCGGAAATTAGCATAACCCGTGCGTCATCACACTGCTCTTCCGATCGTATCGGATCCACACCGTCGTTCTTTGCCGGGCTGCGTCCATGCAATCGTCATGTCGTCCTTGTCGTCGCTAGCGAGCCGGAGTCGAAGCCGCCAAGACGAGCGGCGATGTCGTGCCGTGACGATGTTCATGCGCAAGAACCTACTGCTGACGCTGACCATCATCGCAGTGGTGTTGGGCGTCTTTCTGGGCTTTGTGCTACGGTCGTTCGACCTTACCCAGGACACCATCCAGCTGATCAACTTCCCCGGAGAGATCTTCATGCAGGTGCTCAAGCTCATGATTCTTCCGCTGATATTTTCCTCTCTGATCTCAGGTATGTTCTTTGTGAATGGTCTTCAAATGGACATAGTATTTTCATAAAAGAGCCATTTCGCGGCCATTACGGTATCCATTTCTTTTGCTTTATTGTATAACTTTCAGTATCGGTAGTATCAGGGATTTATAAGTTTTGGATTTCTTTTTTCTTCCACCCTAAAATGCAAAGAAAAAGATAAACATTTTGACAACACCAAATTCAGGTGTGGCTCCGTAGGTAATGCCCAAAAACATTTCAATTTTACTTAAATGCTACTGTTTTAATTGGATTTTTCGATCAAAGATTAGTACGGTAATTTCGGCGAGTTTTTGTGGTTTAAAAATTAATTTCATCCAGACCTCACGCACGTTGGAAAAAAACATTTTCCATTTCCCAGTAATGAAAAATAATATTGTTTTAGTTCTACTTTCTAAGAAAAGCTTTTATACCAAATGGCTTCAGCGGCACATAAACAATGTAAACTCTATGAGCTTTGATGTTCCAATAGGAAACCCGTGAACTGAAAGTTAACATCCACGCTAAGAGCGACCAATTGGAAAGCCAACAGAATACACGTGTAATATATTAGGCAAAACAATGAAATAACTTTGAGTATTGCATGAGGGAATTTTCTGCATGAAACGTTTCGAACAGAGGAAAACAAACAAATTGACGCATTTGGCTGGAACAGATCTGGTGAGCAGTTGTTTTGGTCACTTTTCGGAATGCTGTTTTCTGGGAGTCTGGTAGAATAGGATTAGGTTAGGTTTTAGTACACATTTAGATAATTTGGATTTGTTTCTTTGCACTGTGTTCTCGGGTTGAGTAGAATGTGTATATTTTACCCAAATTGAAATCCGAGGTGTTCGAATTAAGAGCGATTTGAGTAGCGGTTTAAACAAAGCCAGACGACGAGAGAACCAGCGGCTTCATTCAAAATTTATTATGCGCAAAGGACGATGGATAAAAGCTGGATTACGAGAGAAATAAATTCAGGTTCTGTGGTTTTGAGGGACATCAAAAGCTTTAAAAGTAAAAAACCTTCTCTTTCCGTTCTCTCGAAGGAAAAGTTTTTTCAACGATTTTTAAATGTTGTACTCAACATCTAAGAGACTTATTTCCGTAACAAGAAAGGCCCAGTTTTCAGGCCATAACCAGCCGACTTACGCCAATATTGGCTGTCTCGGAACAGTGGTGTGACAAAAAGAGCTGGTAAATGACCAAAAAAATGGATTCGTGTTTTTTTACGATGAAAGCATCCAGGTGCTTTATGTTTACGGTTTACTGAATCAAGAATAATTGGAGCGGTATACTGTGCAGCTTTATGTATTTTTATCAGCTTAATGAACTGAACTATACCGGAAAACCTAGTTACCTTTAAAGCAATATCCCTTCAGCTCTGGCGCAGATGGACGCGAAGGAGTCGGGCCAAATGGGCGCTATCACCATACTTTACTACATGACCACCACGGTTCTCTCGACAATTGTGAGCGACGGCATATTAATGAAAAAAAACGATGTTGCCTCCAGACTGGCATAGTGATGGTCCTGGCCATCCACCCGGGAGACCCAACTATCAAGAACGACTTCAGCGTCAACAACTCGGACGACTCGAACATTTCCCCGCTGGACACGTTCCTCGATCTCGTTAGGTAGACCGTCTGCCTCTGTGGGAAAGTTAATTAACTGCTTTTGTTTGAAGAAACATGTTTCCCGAAAACATCGTTCAAGCGACGTTTGAACGCGTTCAAACGAGCTACGTCATGGTCAAGCCGTCCTACCAGAAGAAGACGTTCAACGGGACGATCGTCGTGCCTCCGCTGCTGCGGAAGTCGATCATTTCCGCGGAGGGAATGAACATACTCGGTGGGTGTCAAATGACAAGGCATCATGAAGCAAAGGGAGGGACAAATATAGAAGCAGGAACGGAAAGTAGCAAGCTAAAACGTGCTCGCCAATAGGGAAGTGAGATTAGGAAAGAAGGGTTATGTGGAACCAGACGGGCACTATCGTGTTTTTTTCTATTCGGAAGAGAACTTGGTTACGGTAGGTCAAAGATCTACACGCTCATTCCATAAACGAGACACAACTAGTTTATTAATGCAAAGGACTGTCCAGTTCACTGACCAGTTCTAAACAGCCCTGCTGTAGATGGCTCATCAAGAGTAAATTCATATTTAAATAGTCCAGTCGACCCGGTGTCAGACAACGTGGTTGAAGTCTTTGATCGTGCTGTATCCCATCAGTATAATGACTGCTCTCACCGATAACTTCTGGTGGGAACCTACATGGAAAAGTGTCTGGAAAATGAAGGTTACTTAGAAAGCTGAGACAATGGTAAAGCATAAAGAGTTCTCATGGCATTCATTGTCCGAGAACAAACGGTAGGGAAAACAGAGCCTACTCATCAAAATAATATCCCATAACTCGAATAATCTTTTGCGCTATACAAAGAGAGAATCCTATCTTTTCTAATTTTTGTGTTCTAATAGTCTATTATTGGTTAGCAAACAAAATACAAACTTTCTTAGGAATAATTGTCTTCTGCACTGGATTCGGCATCGTCATCTCCAAGCTGGGAGAGAAGGCGCGTATCGTGGTCGAGTTCTTCGTTATTCTCGACGCAGTCATCATGAAATTTGTGGAAACAGTCATGTGGTAAGAGGAAACAGGTCTGACAAATGTATAAAATGAATAAATTTATACTGACAAAAAAAAATAAAAAGGAAAAGGCAAAAAAAATAATTAGGAAAAAACGTTTTAGCCCCCACAGTACTCTGAATTTAATAATATTTGTAACCACGCTTTTTGAGACTAGTTGTAATATTTTCTTATCTCTCAAAATCAAATAATCGAAAGTTATTGCTAGTTAATTATTAAAAGTTATTAGCATAGAAAAGAAAGAAAAACCATTTAGGCTGGCTCCAATTGGAATCACGTGCTTGATCTGCGGTAACCTGCTGGACGTGAACGACCTCAGCGACACGGCGCAGATGCTCATGCTGTATGTGATCACCGTATTATCCGCTCTGATGTTCCATACCGTGGTCACCATGCCCGGCCTTTACTTCCTGACGACGAGGAGGAACCCCTTGGCCGTGATGAAGGGCATCCTTCAGGCGGTGGTTACTGCTTTCGGAACGGGATCAAGGTACGTGGGGTTCTAATAATATAAGTTATAAAAACAGAAAGGGCGATCAGTCTCAACGCGTTTAAGAGGATGAACCGGAAGAGTTTTTCCGTCGTCGGGCATGGCCAATGAGGATTGGTTGGAGGAACGTGCGGTCTTATAAATTAATGACTTGTTGATGACTCTCATACGGACTTGATAGCTTTTTGCACCAGAAAGATATTATGCAAGTGTAAATTATGTATTTTCATTGGGGAAGTATAGCAGAGTACAGCTATGAAGTAAATTGTGCAAAGAGTTGATACAAAAAACGCCCTAAAAACCGTTTAAATAGTAAATAAATAAAATTTATAAATAAATAAAAGAAGCAAATAAATAAAATTTTTTAAGAGCTAGTAACTGATCGAGATTGAGTGCTGGAGTGTTTATCTGCACCAATAGTCGATTGTTTTTGAGTAGAATTGACATAAAAGTGATAAAAAAATAACAAATGTTTGACAACAAATGTTCGCGATCCACAGAAATCTTACGGTACACCAACGAAATATTTCTGTGTATAGAAACCCATAGAAACATTTCACCAATAGTGCTGCGTGAAGAAATGGCAATTCATGAACGGAAGATAGTGTACAGCTCGTCTGACGCGCCTTTCGCTTCTTGCGCCTTGACCTAATGATAACAAGCGAGACGAGAGACCCATGTGAGGGCACTGCCCACAAATAAACGGAGCTGAGCGCTTCCTAAGTGCGCAAATCCCACAATCCCGCAATGACACGCCTAAGTCGTCTTTACGAAACGCAAAATAGTCTCTGACGTAGGTAATCCTCTCTGAAAAGCACAAAACGGATTACCCGATCACAGGTAAAGAAGGAATCAAGAATCAAACATAAAAATACCGTAAATACTGAAAAATTGAACGATCAAATGCTATCAAAATCTGCATCTGTTTGATCTGCATAAAATCTGATCCCAAGGCTAATCCCCCAGGGAAACTCATCACTTTAGCGGAGCCGCCCTGCCGATGTCCATGCAGTGCATGGAGGAGAACTTGAAAGTGGACCGGAGAATCACGCGCTTTGTTTTGCCATTGGGCTCAACGATAAATATGGTATGAGCTCTGCACGCATATGACGTGACTATTCTGTGTAAGGACGGAAATGCGCTCTACGAAGCCGTCGCCGTGATCTTCATCGCACAGCTGAACAATGTACAACTGTCCCTGGCCGAAGTGGTCACCGTCAGCCTTACGGCCACCATAGCCTCACTCGGCCTAGGAAGCGTGCCGGCCGGATTGGTCAGTATCTTGCTCATTCTGGGCACGCTCGGCCTGCCGGCCACCGACGTCTCACTGATCATCACGGTCGACTGGCTACTGTAGGCTACCGTAATGTCATTGACAACTGATGAAGCCAAATATTGCAGGGACCGAATCCGAACGGCGGTCAACGTGATCGGTGACGGGTACGCAACCGGAGTCGTCTCGCACTACATCATTAAGCGTCTGGAACAGTCGGATAAGGACAACGAGTTTCGCGAGGAGATCAAGGAGGAGATAGGTGAGTTGGGCGGCTCCTCCTTACGCTCCCGCCGATTTTAGACCTGCTGCGCTCGGCGTCTTCCAGTCGAAGGCAGTCGAACGTCTGGAGCGAGATCAATTCGAACAACCTGACTGTGGTCTCTTTGCCTCGCTCGCTCCCGCGATCCAGAAGAGAGTCCGTGGTGGACAACCCATTGTCCTGGAGGAAGACGACCCTCTATGACACGTTGATGTCAAACGTGCCGTTGAGCAAAGTGCAGAATTTGTAGCAATAAATATGGATATAAATGACCGTCGTTACCGTAGACTAGACCACAAAATAAACTGGATGTAACCACGTGTGAAGATGTTTTTTTCTCGTAATATATATAAGTTTCGTAACAGAATTTGGGGGAGAAATTATGTCCAAAATAACAGGGTGGAAAAACAGCGCTGGGCCTAAATTACATTCGGGAAAATGGCAAAACTCCATTTGCGTAATAATCGATGTGATCGGTGGTCGATGATAATAAAAAATAAACTCGAAAAACAAAGGCAAAATACTACTGGTCAAAGGTCACAAGGAGTTTGAGACCTTTAAAATGTTAGGACAGCTTCGTCGGTGCACTTTACTAATGTTAAAGAAGTTGCCAACGAGGCATCAGTGAGTAGAAGGTCAGGGTTTCACTAGGAAAGTTAAAATCGTCCTCTCATGAACTGCGAGTACTCAGAAGTGTTTTCAAAATCTATGTTTTCATGTTATGGTTCGAGTGCCAGAGTGCGTGAACCTCCTTTTTCAACTGAAAAAGCCTAAAAACGAAGGGCAAGAATTGAATCATTGAGGCCTGCAAGATACGAAGAAAACAACGAATCTCATTCATGCATGCAATGAGTGCTTTAATTGGTTAAACTGATATTAACCAGATATTGCAGTCAGGTGATTGTGTGCAAGTGGGATTTTTATACACAGTGGTTCAAAAGTCTGTTTCCTCCAAGTCCTAATATAGCGTATGCTTATAAAAAGCGTGCATAAAGCGTATAAAAACATGAATGAGCAAAATTTTTGGTAGTTGCTTCGAAGAGAAAGCGTAAAAAATGTAAGAATTAGAGCAAAATATTTAGGTCTGGCCACAGGAGAGTGTTGACCCGGACTATCATTATTTAGGCAGGGAATCTAGCTTGATTTTTCTATTTTTCTATATTTTAAGAAGTTCATTTTTCACCACAAGCCGATAATATCCGACGGATATACATAGGTGGGAATTTAACCGGATCGCTTTTACGGAAAATTCCTTTCTCCTTATTACATTAGGATAGCGACAAAAAAAGGATTTAATTTATCCTCCACCATGCCATCGACTAAGTTCGTTCCAATGGATGAGTTCGTGAGGCAATAAAGTAGTTCTTCATCTTGTGACACTGGTAAATAGACAATTGTTTCGGCTCGAGGAGAAAGTGGTCTTCGGGCAGAAAGAGACTGGCGGAACAGTCGAGACTGAGTCTCGCCACCCAGTCTGTTCTGTTCTTCGTGCCCGAGAGGTGATCGCTCGATGTTTTCTGGCGACCGACAACTCGTCGCCTTTGATGACGACTAGTAGACTACATTCGCAGAAGGACTTCACCGACCGCGCGGTGTAATCGCAGAGAGCGGTAGAGCCTGTTTTCAGTAATTTCGCCGTGATCACCTCAACGCGCGACCAGTCCACGCTCGGTCTAAAGGGTTGACTGACGGAACGGTCATGCCGGAGATCTCCGTCGTCGACTATGCCGTGTTCGCCGGCAGCCTGCTCCTATCCATCGGCACCGGCTCCTACCATGCCATCAAGTGAGTTTCGATGAGAGGCTAGAATACGGTGCAATGCGTTCTTTAGAAGCAAAATGCTGCTCAGGGACCCGAAGAACCGAGTTTCCGAGAAGGACGAGTACCTGATGGGAGGCCGCAAGATGCCTTCACTGCCTGTGGCCCTCAGCCTGCTGACCTCCTTCCTCTCCGGAATTCTGATGCTTGGCGTTCCAGCAGAGATGTATAATAGAGGTTGGTCTGCAATTAATCTTTTCGTGTACAAGGAATCTATCACCTGACGGAGCACGTGTTTCCACGCTCAAATTTCTGCAGGTGTAAAACCTGCTTCCAGCTGTTGCGCATGTTATGCAGAGTTCGTACTTCCTTGTGTGTTAGGAAAAAATATATATTCCGTTCCACAGAAAAATGTGAACCTTTCACAAAATTAGAAAGTGATTGATAGCAGATAGTCTTTCGGGACAAAAAAGTGCTTGTTCTTGCAGACAGTGATCGAGCGATGAGCACTTTAGTGCTTTAGTTTGATCATCTTCAGCGATTATTGAATAGTCCAGATCGAAAAAGAGTAAAAGGTCGTATGAGATCTTTGGGAAAAAAAGGACGTTAGGCTTCTACGATATCTTAGAAGTAGGAATGCGTAAGAGAACAGTCCATGTTTACAATCCGTGCACGCTAATAGTGTCTCCTTTTACTCTGCGAAAAGCTGGCAATTGGATTCCCACGCATCAAACGAGCACAACAATTCTTGATTTGACTGAAATGATACAAGAGTCAGAAATTATGGCACACATTTGGCAATAGATATACAAAAGGATGAGAGTTTACCAGATTTAATCGATATTTGGGATCATATGATATATTGGCGTACCGTTAAGCCAAGCCATATTTTAGTTATCACATTCCAGGAGCTCAAATATGGCTGAATTTCGTGATTGGAGCAATTTCATCCATCATTACGGCCATCGTGTTCCTGCCTATATTTTACAAAATGAACTCCACATGCCTTCACGAATATTTTATCTTAAGGTACCTCTAGTTCAGTCGGTTGGAGTACTTCTGGTTTCAGATTCAATTCACCCGTAATTCGACAGATGTTCTCGTTCCTCTTCATCGCTTTCAGCCTAATCTACATGGCCGTGGTCATATATGCACCGGCGGTGGCTCTGTCGAGCGTTCTGAATATTAACAAAACGTATCTCATCCTGGTAGGATTTTAATTTTATAATGGTACGTCATACTCGTTACCGGTAGACCTTTGGCCTTACTGCAACTGTATACACGACCATCGGCGGACTAAAAGCAGTCGTTTGGACGGACTCCCTCCAGGTAACTTTCCCTCCGGAATAGACTTTATATGCTGACTAAATGATGTGCAGGCTATTATGATGTACGGCGGTGTCGCGGCCCTCATCTACAAAGGACTCTCACATGAACGTGTTGGTGGAATCGGCAGAGTCTGGGATATTGCCAGTGAAACCGGACGGATATCCGAATTGTGGCGAATGGATTGGGAGCCAGCTCAGGTTAGTTCTAGTGGTAGAAACTACATTGAGAAGAAGATAGACAAATTTCTGGTTATTAAAGAACATGACCATGTACTTTCCAGTACAACAGCCTTTGGATCAACATCTACAGCGGAATCGTCACTTGGCTGGCCGCGTTCGGGGTGAACCAGTTGGCAATCCAGCGCTACAACAGTCTCCCGAGCATCGACACCGCCAAGAGCATCATCTACTACACCACTGTGCCCTTCGTAATCCTCTGCTCCATCGTTACCTTTGTCGGCTTCATCGCCCTCGCCTACTACTACAACTGTAACCCACTTGAGACAGGCGAAATCTCCGACAACGACCATTTGACGATTCTGTTTGCTCTGGACGTCCTACGTACGGTTGAAAATGTGTTCCTTACGTGACAACGTTCCTTCCAGATACGACACCGGGACTTTTCGGAGTGTATGCCGCGTCTATCCTCTCCGCCACTCTGAGCACGCTTTCCTCTGGAATCAACAGTATGGCCGCGGCCATCTACGAGGATTTCCTCAAGGCAAAGTACGAGTCCAGGCTCAGCGACTCGCAGGTGACGCTCCTCAGCAAGGTGAGGGAGAAATAGATTGCCGTTTATCGGGACTCCTCTTTCAGTGCGCGGTTCTATTCTTTGGTACCTTCTCTACGTGCTTGGCCTTCGCTGCCGAACCCCTTGGAGGCATACTACGCGTGTGCATCAGCGTGATGGGCGCCTTGTCTGGACCATTCGTTGGAATTTTCGCCCTAGCCATTTTTTTTCCACGCGCTGGGTTCTGGGCCACGTTCGTCTCATTTATCGTTTCAAACATCGTCATGACCGCTATCTGCATATGTAACTACGTGAGTGACCCGTTCCGGGATCTGTTCTTGCCCACTAACACCAGGTGAGTTCATCTACAGAAGTCGAAGGTTTAACACCTGCATTTAGCGTGCACGGCTGCGAAGGCAAAAACTTCACTCTTCGTATTCCACCTGAGTACGACGCCCATTACGGTGACCCGATGACTCCCTACATAGCGAGGTAATACAAGATATATTACCCCCAGAGCGACTGACATAACACTCTTCAGGCTGTCCACTTATTCCTACGCCGGTCTTGGATTCGTCATCATGATGGCCATTGGGATCCCCATCGCCTATCTGTACAAGGAGAAGAACTACGACGAGGCGGCTATTAGGCATCTTACTTTCGCAGGGAGACAGTACTATTGCCATCTATACGGCATTTCCTAACATATCTCGTTTCAGCATTCCATGCCCCAAGCTGATCGTTCACGAGAGCGAAGTTCCCCTGACAGCCAAAGGCGACACTACCAAAGAAAAGGGACAACTCTTGCCCACAGCGTACTCGTAACTGTCATAGGTAATAAAGCTCACTATTTATGCGTTATTTTGGGGCATCCCACCGATGACACTTTTAATCAGCTTGATCGTCCACCTGTCTCGGGAATGCTGAGGTACGCTGTTAATTTCGCGGCACTGATGGATCCTCCTCGTAACCTTTCACCTGATAAACGTTTAGGATAATAACTGAGAAATTCTCCACGAGGAATTTAGTGGGGTGTGGTGGTATGGAAGACGTTTACCAGTCTGTCACGTGCGTAGAACTGATCAGTGTCCGCGAACTGCTGTTGTTTTGAGCCTTGCGCACCTATTGGTAATGCGAAGAATCTTCTAGACGAAGTTTACTTTGTTGACCAACCCAACTTGCGTGGAACTGGGTAGAATTCCAGACTGGCTTTCAGACCTTTTCGCTTTTGCCTTCTTCACTCTTAACTTCCTCGCTGAAAGAAAGGCCTTGTGGGCACTGACGAGCGAAGATGGCCTGCTCGGAGTGTGGCGGACCTGTTTTGCCGACACACATTTCCGGACATTTTCCAAGGGCGTCTTCGCCTCGTGTTTATTCGTAATCAGTGTTTTCGTTGTGTTTGGGTGGACGCCGCCCTGTGGCTCACCGCTGTTATCGAGACGCATTGTTCCGACCATTCGCAGTCTCCGTCTGGAACATCACTTCCGCAGCCGTCGTGCTTATCTCTTGTCGCTCGTGTCGTGATCAGCTGACGAACGACGATCACTGTGTGTGGTCTACAGTCGAGAAGCGTTGTTTTCGTCGGTTCTCTGGCCATCGACGGCTGGGAAACGTCGGAGGTTCGTGTTGTTTGTGGATATTCTTCGTCCAGTTCGCTGGTGTTCGCCGTCGTCCTGCGCTCACACTTCGACAGGCTTGCGGCCTTGCGGGAGCGCTGTCAGGATTGATTAGCAAAGCCAGGGTCGACCGTCTTTGATGAAACCGACAAGTAACCACGCAGCTCACGACTTCTCCACTGCTTCCCATAACAGGTGAGTTCCCGCCGCCCGGGACTGTCCGTAACCCGACAAGTTCAGCGTTGCCACGGAAGCCGCCTCGACGTCCGTCCCTCATGCCGTGGCCGACGGAGCGGAGAACAACCGCGTGAGTGACGAGAGGTGTCGCGGGATGATGAGACGACCTTTTAGAGGCCAAACCTGCTGCTAGGTGCTTCCAGAAACGGATTAGCCGATGATGACTCGGTCTCCTTCGGCGATGTCCTGAATCGATCGCGGATTAGACGCCAGAACGAACGGGGAGTCGGCGTTGTCCCGATGCGTTCTGTCGAGCGAGAGCAGACTTCTGACGAGATGTCCCCGTTGTGGAGCGATCAGTGAGCGACAGAATCAAGTTTGTGACTCACGCTGTTTTTAGGGACCGACCACGGAATGCCGCTGCCCTTAGCCGCTCCGACGATTCGTCGACCTATGACAGTGGTAAGTCTACCGTTCTTCATCCGTAGCTGTCCTCATGATAGGGCCCATAGTAGAGGAGCTTCTTCTGGAGGAGCTAAGTTCTTCGGGACTCTGCGCAACATGTCTAATTCCTACGAATTTTCAGATATCGTTGACACGCCTTACTGTCCGCCATGGATCATGAAGCGCATAGAAGCTGAGCGTTCGAACGCGGTTACCACTTCCTTAGAAAACGTCAGTCTCGAGCACGAAAAGCCGGCGAATGGTTCGCTGGGCAAAGGTAACTCGATGGTCATAGAGCGGAAGAGTTCATGCAAGATTCTCAGCGGTTCGGACGAACAACTGTCTAGGATGGCAAAGTACAAAAGCCACGCTGAAGGACCGTCTCTCCTACATGTTCTGCAACGAATTCCTCGCTGACATCTATCTGCTGGTTGGCACCAACAAAGAGGTTTGCGAGCGTGAACATACTTCTGCGAACGGTTCGTTTCCAGAAGATTCCCGCTCATAAGTTCATCCTCTCGACCGGGTCTGTCGTCTTCTGTAACATGTTGAACGGACACTTCTTGGAACACGAGCTGAGTGTCCAAGGCGACACATCGGCACAGGAGGTCGAGCTCCCCGACGTTGAACCAGAGGCGATGAGGACGCTTCTCAGGTTCCTTTACACGGACGAGCTGAACATCAACGCCGAAAACGTGATGTGCGTCTTCTACGCAGGTTGGTCGTTAGTTCATTTGACATTAGAGGGTGTTCTGTTTCTATATGGTAACTTTTGGGCTCAGACGTGACATGTATGACGACCAGGGTTTGTGTTTGTTGTGTTTGTCGAGTTTGTTGTGTTTCTAAATCAGTCTTGAAACAAAGATCACGATGTCAGGTCTCGCAAGAACAGTTAGTGAGAGGAAAGCCTGTGGCTTACCGTACAGTTACGGTTCTTCGAATGCAATCGGCATCGCAAAAACATTGAGTGAGACAGGTATTTCATTACTCTCGATTCCCAGCACGTCAAATCTAAGCGAGTCAAATCCGCTCGTGATCAGATCTGGGTAAACAATGGGAGCGCTCAGCCGATTGCGTTCTCGCGCACGGGAATCTTCTAAAAGATGATCTGGCTTAATTGTGTTCCTTCCAATGACCCTGAAGCTCGATATTTTCAGCCAAGAAATACGCCGTGACCACGCTCGAGGATGAATGCGTCAAATTCCTGAACATGAGTTTACGCCCCGACAACGCGTTTCTTCTCGTAAGCCAGGCGCGCCTCTTTGACGAGTCCGAACTGGTCGAGCGCTGCTTCGAGGTGATCGACGTGCACACAGTGGACACCCTCGAAGCGGAGGGTTTCTTGGACATCGACTTCACGACGCTCTCCGAGTGCTTGGTGCGCAATACACTGAGGATTACGGAGATTCAGTTATTCAAAGCTGTAGGCGAAGTTGAAGACTACATTTGCATGAGCGAGTTGATTGCAGGTCGTGAAGTGGGCGAAGGCGCAATGCGAGAAGAACGGCGAGGAGCCGGAGGGTGCAAAGCTCAGGGAGATGCTCGGCGGCGCGATCAATTTGATTCGATTCCCTTTGATGACAATGGAGGAGTTCGCTGATTGCATAGGTATGGACAGGAGAGGCTCTGAATGATCTTAACTCAAAATTTGGGCGACTGAAACCCTTAGTTTTTATCCTTTTTCGTATAGGGCTTTTTTCAAGGTTGCCGACAGCCGTACGGTGTAACACCTTTCTCCGGGTTCAGCAAGACTCGCTTCAAATTATGGTTTTGGGGCACGATACTACTAGGCGGTATTGCTTCTGGGCTCAAATCATCCATGGGTTGACAGCGTCTAGGCATCTTTCTAATTTGACTCTTTCAGTGGAATTTCCGAACATCTTGACGTCGGACGAAGCTGTACAGATGTTCCTCTTCTTCAGCGGCAAACTAACCGAAGTTCCCAACTTCTCGGACAGGCCGCGCTGTTGCATGATCGGGAAGGAAGTGGTGGTGAACCGCTTCCAGAGAATCGAAGGGCGATGGGGATATAGTGGAACGCCCGATCGCATCAAGTAGTCGCAAAGCTAGATTTCGGTTTGGAGGAATTGTGTTGTAGATTTTCTGTAGACCGCCACATCTACATCCTTGGCTTTGGTCTTCATGGTTCTATGCACGGAAGCAGTGAGTACCAAGTGCTGATTGAGGTACGTCAGATAAGAGCCGGCAAGACTGCCCTACGGTATCTTGTAATCGTGTGCTACTGTGTCGTTTCTTTGTAAGACGTATCAACAGCCAACCCGCTAAGAATGCTGGCTAACCACAGTCCAAACACTTTGTAGATAACGTCGGGAGCGACTGGAGAAGTCATGGCCCAGAACGACACCTCGTTCAAGAGCGACGGGTCGACAAACACGTTCAGGGTTCTGTTCAAGGAGCCGGTGCTCATCCTGCCGAACACGACGTACATCGCATCGGCCTGTCTACAGGGCCCGGACTCGCACTATGGGACGAAAGGGCTTCGTCGAATCGTGCATCGCTCTCCTACCCACGGCGATGTGACCTTCCAGTTCACATACGCAGCCGGTAACAACAACGGCACCTCCGTGGACGACGGACAGATTCCCGAGATTATTTTCTGCGTTAAGCGACACGCATAACGACAGACCGGTGTACAGAACGGTGACCAGGAATACATGTACGAGAACTTGATAATACGGTGGTTATGGTCCAAAGCATTATTTTCTCTTTTGTCGGTTTCATCATTCCGATAAATGTTGTGTTGACGGTGCATACCTAAAGTGGCAAGCAGAAGGGGACAAGTCCTATCTTCTACAGCGATGGAAAGGTCTCGTTCTTTAAAGAAGTTTTCATGGTCCAGTACGGCACACAACATATGTATGTATGTATCGCTGTAGGAAGTTTACCGAGGTCGGAGCCTATATTTGCATCCGGCTCGCTTCCTAATTCAAAAATTCGCCTCCTTTGTCTAATGGAGGAACAGTCCGGCGGAGAAAACGTCCGGTTACCATACAAAATGCCGAAACGATCGTTTATCCATCCTCTTAAAAGGTTGAACCTCCTTCATAGGTGAATACGTAGAAGTCCTGCAACAAATCCGGCAACGATTGATGCAAGTTGTTTGATCCCCGGTGTTTGAACTCGCATCTACTCTGAGCGATGTTTTGCTTGCTACAGTCAACTCCAGTACGGATTTCCGCCTTTCCCCTTCCGTCATCCGCATCACATCATCTACGTCTCATCATCCGGAAGAAACATGTTTCTGCTCTGATCATCGTACGGAGAATTCGAAAGACCAGGATCTTAAACCAAGGATAAACAAAGGAAAATGACCAGACATCAGTTTTCCTCCCACGAAGAATGCCAAACAAGAAACGTTACAGGACTAAAATGCTCTTATACCGTTTTTAGGATTTAGGAGATTTTAGGATTTCACATACAATTTTCTGGAGTAGTAGCACATGTTTGCACCACCGTAGGCAATATTTGAACATAGTAAACATAAGAAACGGATTTGAACAGTGGAACCGATGGTGAACGACGCCATCTTTGATATTTTTTACATCTATCGCGGCTATACGTTCTAGGGGCGAATGATGATCCAGGACTAAAAAACCGATTGATCTGGTTTCGCTGTTTCGCTTGTCCTATTACTCTACTTTGCCTTATTTCGCCAACGTCTATCTCCTTTCCGGATTCGCGCCAAGATTCTCGTTTCTCCTTAACTTAATTAAATCTGCAAGATGCCTTCCACTGAAAATGAAAAAGTTGTTTGCTTTGTTTTTAACGCGTTGTTCGCTTTGGGTCTCTGCACTAATGACCCTTACTAGCACGTCCACATTACATCACTTTGGTCATTAACCTTGGACGTGAGAAGGTCCTCAAGTATTCGGAGTATCCGTAAATATATTTTCTTTTCCTGCAAACATGAAAACGCAAATGGTATCCACGTGTTCAAAGGTCTTCTTTAGAATTTTAGTGGGAAGTTTCACTGCGCCGCTGGAATCATGCAGTACGGTACTTTGGTGTTGTCTTTTGTTTTGGAGAGTTAAAGAAGTGAAGCCGACTGGAGGCTTGGCTCTCGGTCATTGTGACGAAATTTTGTTATTTTAAAGGTAGTTCCGTCCAGAAAAGCCGATTTTCATACGCATATCGAATCGAATTACGTCACTACTGATTGCTTGTAGATAGCGACGCGATAGAAAGGGTCCGAAAACAAGAGAACACGTGCTTTTAGTTTCAAATATACTCCATTCCCGTTTATATTCCATTTCCGTCATTATCTTAAATTAATGGCTTGAGCCATGTTTCAGCTCGTTGGTCAAAAACCAGATCCGGAGCAATGCTCTAAAATATACATTTGACAAAAATTCGGCTGGCCCAGGGACTGCGGTTCTTCGCTTTGCCCTTCATTCTAGGAAAACTAAACGGATGTTTGCATTTTGGGATGGCCAAGCGCAGAAATCCTTAAGAAGGATTGGGCATTTAATTCGGAGTCTGGGGAAAATCAGAGAACAACACCGAAAATGTCAGTCGGTTCCAGGAGTTCCTCGAATTTGTCATTCCTTCACAGGAAGCTCAGCTTGTTTGGGTTTCTACATAAGCACTGACTGATGTTATCTTCAGTTTGATTTTATGTATTGAAAAAGAAGAAATGAATTAGCTGACAGGTTTTTCTGGTCTTTTCCTTTTTAGGTCAAAAATGCAGTTATACTTACCCCCTTCCCTTTGCATGTTGAATACGTTAAATCTTTGGAGCTGATAATAGGCGATACACATCTAAATGTACAAAAATGTAAATAATTGCTTCGTAACTATGGTCCGGTTATCTGGAGCCCTTACTTGTCCCTTTATGACTTTTATATCCCTCGCAAATTCGCACTGGTTTCGACGAACGTCAGAAGATAGCTGGGTAATGACGGAGGAGGACAGGAGGTGGCCAAAAACATCACGTTATTTTGGCGGCTGTTTTTTGAGCTAACCGATTTACTCAAATATCAGCATACGTCTAGAGACCGCAGCTCATTAGTTCTGTCTTCCTACGTTCCACACTCTTCGATGTCTCTGTAACGTGTTGTTCTACATCTGCTTAACAATATTATATCCCCCTAAGCCTAGTTACACCTGTGGCTTAAACAGATCAACACGATATTGGTGAGTTGCTTTAAGCGGTTGTCTTATGGGTAACAGCAAATCTTTCCCAGAGCAAGGGTTCGGGGTCTATTTAAGGGATGACCTCAGAGAACGATCTCTAAGAAAGGCTAGGTGACGTCAACAGTGGCAAAAATGGAACAAATATCGTAGTCATAGTCAGGATTTTCTTCAGTCCCGTAATGGGGCTCACAATGATAAATTCGATCCAAAAAAGCGTCCCCATTTCTTTTGGAATACATCGCGCGGGCCTTTGTTGTATCATCTTTGTTATTTACAAACAACGGAAAGTCATAAAAAGCCACAAGCCATACGCCCCCAGTCGTCACTCTAATGTGTGCACACTGTTGTTGATATTAATGCTCCACAATGTTTTTGCATCTATCTAAGACTGACTCACAAAGCACGCTGGTTGTTTGGAACATTGGACTCGCACATCTGCTGACCTACCTAGACTTTTTCTCATAAATTTTTCACGTGTTTTCTCGACGCATATTTTAAACGATTAAAAAAACGAACCGTGTTTAGAGTATAACGCGTGCACTCTAGTGTTGGCAAGCATTCGTATTCCTGCTGGCTGGTCTGGACCTTAGACGATTGCTGTGTCTACTATCAATGGGAACTTGTGCGTTCCTTCTTACTCCCAGTCGCCGGAATTGAAACTAGGTGCGGATGACAAACTTTGGTCTGATAGCTTTTGGACACCGTAAGTAGGATATCTTAGGAATGCGGAATTGTATTTTTGAAATAGGTCTGTAGACCTCATCTGTGGCCTTATCCACAAAAGTAGGTAACACTTTCCATCCAAATATCTGGAGAACCTATCTTCCCTGATTTGTTTAATTTCTTAGGGACTGGGAAAAGCTAGTGTGCAACTGTAGAGAATCCTTTTCCGTTTCTGTAGATAAGCACACTTGTTCTGTTTTGTTCGCTATTATCTAATATCTATTAGGTCCCTTATTATCTCCACTTTTGGTGTTAGTCCGTTAAGGGAGAGGACAAACTATTGCTGTACCCGCTTAATGTACTCTTCCGGGTGTCCTCTGACAAGTGCAAAATAGCCCAAAGAACACTCGACTGAAGAGCGGTTTCAGCCGTCATAGTTTGTCGTTGCATCCTCCCCCTTTGAGTTGTTTTTTCATCTCATTAGCTTCCGAGATTATGACACCATCCACGTCGGTTCTTCTCGTCTTTCTGCTCCGGTTCTGCAAGGGGTTTTCGGTAATATGGTCCCTCTGAGGTGAACGGCCCTAATCTCTATTAATAGTACCTAAACATCATCGAGAATGTAGTCGCAGATATCGTCAGGTATTCCCATTGGATGATACTCTGGAGAATACGAAGGTCTTTCACTTCTTTTTGCGGAGTCACTTCGATGTTGCCTTCTGGGACCAGAGTTCTTTGATGGACATCGTCATAGGTTGCTTTTCAACGTGGTGTTATTCCAGGTGCCCATTAAAGTACGGTGGATCTCTGATGGCCGCGGTGGTATTCTGACGGTTTAATGTTACGTAGTAAGAAAATCATATGGTAAAGTTCTCCGGTGTAAATCGGACTGATATGTCCTTATAATTCCGTAAAACTCAAATATTCCAACGATACCCTTACAGATGTTTTGTCTAACAAAAGACCCTTTGCTCTAATTCTTACGAGCCTAATAATGTTTCTGACCGAATTTTGATATCCCCTTAGCACTATTTTTGTGTGTACCTGTCACCTCTTCCTTATCTCTACGACCGGCGATAGATACACACAAGACACCGGGAACCGACCACTGACCGTTTACGTGTTTTCAAAAACAAATATTTAAGCTTGAGTGCCTTCCCGGCGATGTGCCCTTTGCGATGTAGTTAGCTGATAAGCCGTTTTGCATCACACGATGTCGTTCCTCCTCGAAATCAAATCTAAACCACGTCGGGAAAGGTCAGCTGGTCACAAAAACATTAAAGACCAAAGTGAATACCGTATCCCAATGGTTCGCTCTAAAACTTTGGACTTAGGTGTCCTGGAAGCAGTGACGAGTGACAAGAAGTAAACAATTTTTGCGTTGTTTGTTGATGACCCTGTGGATAACTCGATTCGCATAACAAAATCGTGCGGACTGAAAGCCTCTGTCGTGAAAGTTCATGATCCGAGGAAGCCATAGTGTAAGGTCTGCGTCTAATTCGCTGTCTGCTTTTTCTAATGTGTTTCCCGGACACCTTAACATTTGTGCTCTAGTTGTTATGTTTACGAAACGTTGTGCAAAGGCGCGGAACTGTCTGGACGCCCTTCCGCCAACGCGAGCGTCCAAGTACGGTGGAACGCAGTCGTTCGCCGTGTTCGCATAAAAAATGGAGTCGCGCGTTCGCGAAATCCTCTTCGCTTTGTTGTTACTCCGCAAATTGTTGCGGGTGGAAGGGCATCACCGCATAATGCGACAATGTCGCCTGCTTAAAAGAACGTAAAAACATGCCATCTGCAATTAGAGGTCGGCGTCTGATTCACGAATCGCGTCTCTCGCCCGCCTTTCTTTTCTCTGCGATGGCGCGTACCCGTTCCAGCTCCGGACGACGTTTTTCTTCGAATTGTCGCCCTTGATCTCGCTCAGGAGTGCGTACGCAGTTTGTTTTCCGGAACTCACCTTCCCCACGCCACTTTGTCAAACATTACGAGCGACCCAGGTTTTGCCCTTCTGTGGGAAGTGCTTTGCGCGTAACATCCTATGTCTAAAGGGGACTGGAAGGAGTCCAAAGCACTGCTGTTAGATAGGACTTGGTTTTGGCACAGGGCCAGATCTATACATAGTATACGAGTGCAAATGAAGAGGTATGCCTACCGTTAACGGACATAAACGACATATGTACCCAGTTCGTATGTTTTTTATCTTTACCAGCTTCCTAATGTGGTTTTCCTCAAAGCGAAAAACAAGGCATACGTTTACAGACAAAAAGCAATCCCATACCGTTGGATCCAATATTGTTCTGTACTCCCTTACATAACCCTACGTAGGTGTACCACGACACAAGCTCCTGGAACTTCTTTGCAAGTCAGTACCGGGTTCCTGAGTTCAACTGTCCTTCGACCTTTCGCTGACCACCTTCCACATGCCCGCATGCGTCACCGCGGGTTCATTTATAGTGTGCCGCGGTCACTTCTGTGTTGTTTTCGTCGAACTGACAAATGTTCTGTGGTCTGGCATGTGTTGTCGACCCGGTGGTTCCGTGCACCTGCTAGGCAGATCGTCATTGTTTGTAGGCGGGCTGTGCTGCCCAAGGGGCGGACGCTCCCGACCAGAGGCAGAGCATACTGTCTGTGGCGCAGCCGTATTTATAGTTCCGCGCGCCAGGAATCCCTCGGCTGAGTCAGTTCCGCGACTCCTGGTCAGGGCAGGCCGCTTTCAATTACGCGCGTTATCAACTTATCCGTGCATTTCCTAATCGCCGTTAATTGCATTAGGGCACACACTGGGCCCGTCATGCACTGCCTCCCGCTCGGTGGCAAGTGCATCCCGCGCAGTGACGCACCTAGCCTCCGCCCTCGCCCTCCGGTTGCCCCTTATAGGCCCTCCGATGGCCACAGGTCCACCCCAGGATTGCCGAGTGATCCCTGCGGACATCACAGGGGCGGGAACCTCCCCAAGAACGAGGAGTTGGCTAATTATTTTTAATTAACTTCTAAGTTGTGGCCGCCGCTTATAAATAGGCTGGCGGGCGTCTTTTGTCGCACAATCGTCTGTTTGTTCGTGCAAGCCTTTGTGTCTTCCGGGTTGTGCTCGAGTTCCGGGCCCAGGGTGCACCTGCCGCACCGCCTGCCGCAACGCCGCAATGGCCATCCATTGACAATGTGACTCACGCGTCCACTTCCAGGTACACTACAGAAATCCGCAATAATGGCCGCGAGTTGGACGAGTATACTGTTGCTGCTGGAGGTTATCTGCACGATGCACCTCGCACTGAGTGCACCATTCTTCGACGACTCCGCACAGCTCTACAACGTGGGATCAAGGTGAGTGGCGAGCTCACCGGTTACAGTAACCTCACACCACGACCTGCTTCAGTAACATGATGTCCAAGATCCAAGACAGTCGGTACGACAGGAATTGTTTTTTCTCGCCGATGAACTGTGTCTTCTGGAAACACCCGATCGACATGCCCGTGCGTCGGATAGTGCTCCGGAACGAACGACGCAAGTAGCGCCACCTCGCGGCTAGGCTTAGAGTGTCATCGCACTGCATCGCAACGTCCTCCGGAACAGCAGAAAATCTGTACATACCCAGTCTGTGCAATTCCTATTCCCAGTTGTACCGTGGACCAAAATTTAATAAAACTTGTTTTAAGCTTGTTAGCACCCTTGTTGTCCCCCATCGCACCCCCTCAAATTGACTTTTGGCCATTAGAGCTCTTGTCTAGGCCGCCGTGCATAATTGGATGTTGTTCTGGGCCTCGTGGTAGTTGCACGCGGCCAAGTAGAAAACCTCTCCAAATGGCGCCTTATTTCTCCTTTCATTCGACCTATCTCATCAAGAATCTCGGATGCCAATCTCCTGTTCGCGAAATGCAACAACCAGAAACGACGTCAGTTCCACGTTCTGTGAAGATCACACGTGTACAAGACAGATGGCAGCGGTGGGCGCCCACTCCAACGCAAGTGACAGGAAACCGAGATTCAAAGGTTAAACAAATTAATGGCCGTAGGCGATCTGTTGTGGCAATCTGCGCGGCGATATGTTATGCATGCGGTCGTGGTGCCCTATGATGCTAATTTATTTGGTTCAGTTGCGCGGCTGTAGTAAACGCTACCGTCAGTATTCTGAACAACGTGCTTATAAAGGTCATCTGGCAGAAAGGTAGATATGTTATATGCTACAAAATATCGCTTAAGTGAGGAAGTAGAAGGCTAGTTTGCGCAGTCCGGTTCAAAGAAGACCATAAAAGACTTTCTGACCAAAGAGCTTCATGCTTCAGTTTTCCATATGTTTTACCACGTTGTAGAGACTCCTAGACAATCCCAAACTTAGGGTCTAGGTGTAAGGTGAAATTCCGGAACTAAAATATAGTTTTACAGTGCGACGTGGCTCTGTGAGAGGCTTATTTCCAAAAAGTTGAGTTGTTAGCGCACGTTGTATCCCGTATTGCAGGCTCTGAAGACTGTAGACGTACTATAAGTCAATATCGCACTCCTTTGACTTAAGTAAATACAAGATCGGATTAGACAGAGTTGCTGGCATTTAATACAATAGCATAAAAAAGAAACACAAAGAAAAGAGAGTTAATAGTGATATTTGGGTGTGTTCGATCACCACGCGACCAGTTTTTTATGATTGGTTCCTACCAGTCCGACCATTTTCCACAACTTTTAAGAACATGGACACAAAGACTATGCACTAGCAGCTGATATGCTGTCCTTAGACAGCTCCTTAGACATTTGATTTTGACCCAAGCACTGTCTGGACTATTTTTTCTACCCAAATAGAAACATATTTCCTCCAAATGTAGATTGTCTGGTTAGTGTTTAACTTCTATATTCTATCATATCCATTGCTAGAGCCTGTGAAACCCATCTGTAGGTTGTACTCTCGAAAACCGCCTAAAGAAAGCCATAAAACTTTCTTAATCAACCAGCCTTTTATAACCGTGGGTGTGTGCGGAAGTTATGCTTTTTTTTTCTTTGCGGGTGTGGGTTCATTACAAGTTTTTTGTGAATTTATTAATTAAGTCCTTGTGTCCCTGCTGGACTGAATAATTACCGCGAGCAATAAATGTATCGTCTGCAACGTGATGTCGTCGGACGTTCTGTCGGGCTTTGGCGATGACGCCCACTTCAGCAACTGTCATAACTCATGAGGAAACGCAAAGACTTGAGCTGCTCGGAATGTCAACAGCATGGGACTATTTATGACGAGGAACAACAGGTCTCGTCTAAAATAAAGCTGGGCTGTTCATTTGGGATAAATATATAAGAGCTGGTTAGACTGCTGACCCTTGTACTTCGTGGTGACATCACAAACTGTTCTTGATAACAGCTTGGCACGCAAAGTATGTACTTGCTACTATGATAAACAAACAATTCAAGTGCCTAGAATAGTCCAAGAACTGCGGAAAGGACAACTTTGCGCTCGCAGGGCACATTTGTGCAGGACATAAAACTGCCTGGGTGGACCTGTACATTAATCACTCCCCACCTGATGTTGCGTAGCGGCAACAACTTCCCATGAGTGATTTACGGTATCAGCTTCCAGTTGGAAGGTTATTCTAGGTGCAAATAACGCGGAGTGTTCATAAAGGAAATACAGCTGCTACACATATGGGGGATGCCCCATGACGTCGCATGTGGTCAGATGATCGTTTTGGCAACGGTGAGTACACGATGATCGTTGGACTGTTTTGTCCAAAAGCATGCGCTCGACGCGGGTTCGAATCTCAGTGGTGCCAAAATTTTTAATTTTCCGCCAAATGCACTTGTTTTACTTAATCTTGCCATTTCCTGCTGCTTGGTTTACCAATGTGGTAATCCCTTACTTGCCCTGTATTTAAGTGACTATTCAAGTTTACTATCATAAATTTGGACGTTTCAGGTACGGTATTTTGAGAGTGGGCACTACCTTCTCGCTATGTTCACATCTAGGCCTTCAATTTCGACTACGTTTCACCTCAATTGCCCGAGGGTATTCGGAAAGTTCCACAACTCTAAGGAATCATGCCGTTCTAGTGTTTCAGCGTCTATTTTTCCAGCTACTTTTGTGTTTCTTCCTTCTCCGGTGTTCTTCTGATCATTGTAAAACGAAAAAAAATATTATCCGGATATGTAAAAAAAGATAGGTCCTGGCCGGGTTCGAACCGGCGACCTTCTGCGTGTGAAGCAGACGTGATAACCTCTACACCACAGGACCACATTGGAAATCCGTGTGCATCGGTGTGTTATCCATGAACAAAAAAAACTCTAGGACTTCTACAAAACATTCCTTGCGTGCAACAAGACGCGGCATTCTTTGCTCGTTCATAGACCTACATAGAGATCCTTTAAAGACGCAGTGGCATCAAAGAAGGAAAGCATCCTTCGCTAATTGAAACTTGTTGACGACACTGCAAAAACGTCATCTCAGGATAAACATATTCCCGCTTATATTTAGCACATAAGCGTTGTGTCCAGGAACACACAACATGTCACAAAAACCAACTCTTTGTGAGCGAATGTGATTTTGGACCACTCTTGTGGCACCTGCAGTGCAAATCCTATTGCGCGGCCCTGACGGACAATCAGCTTTTTCTCCCAGTGCTTGAGTACGACGTAGGTAGGCGATTTGCTGATCCCAGTATTAAATTAGACAATTTGAAACGATCGCATTGGAGTCGAGGGTCAAACATGGAGGGGGCGAGCTATGTAAAATTGTGTCACTTTCTGCCATCGTCAGATTGATTACGTAAGAGGAGACATTTGGCAAACAACGTTGTTCGTGCAATTTGCCATGTTTTGCAATTCTTGAAATACGTTGCGAACTGAGTACTTCGGACTTTGCATGATACTGTGCAGAGGGGATGCAAAGTAAAAAATGAGCCGAGAGAGAGACTACCTGAAAAGGTTGTTTTTGGCTTACAAACAGGATAAACCCAGAACGGAACATTGAAACAAATGAATTGTGGGTGGATTTACAACATGCAAGCTTTCTTCCGGACGTTAATCTTGCTCAATCCCAGAATATCTGGATTATCAAGGATTGCAATGATGTTGGCATTGCGCCGACTTTGATTTACACCTTTTTTTGCCCCTTGCCAGCTAGATAGGATGCTATACCCCGATCACCCATGACTTTGGTTTCGTTTTGTCCTTCACTTGCAGAACGTTCTTGTTATATGAAGTTAAAAAGTAATTTCGAATACGTTTAGATTTCCTTCCGATGAACAAAGATACCTTCAATAAAGCTGGTGCTTTTGTCGCTACCGCAAGAAGCCAGTGGATTCAACAAGGAAATCTATGTCACAAGGCACAAAACCGATGGTGGCACGAAACAACATTAACCTTTTCGAAACCGCTTCAATTGCCTCAACAGGCCCTAATTGAATTGGCCTACAAGGAGCCGACGTGTTTTGACATTTTGTGCACGGAAAGTGCCCTGACTACGCTTGCTCTTGCCCATTTCAATCTTAGAACGACAAAAATAAAGTTGAATTTCTTTGTCAGTCGAGGAGAGTTAAATATCTGGATATGGAAGTGAAATTTTGCCGGTAACCTTGAACAGTCGCTAACAAGTGATACCGTTGGGCCTACTGTAGGAACTACAATGGATATTAAACGACATAACCAGTTGTGCGATGAGAATAAGTGTAACAGTACCTCATACTGTAGGAAAATACATATATTGATGTTGGTTGCTACTCGTTCCTTGCAGAAGGCATACGGTAGTCGTTATCAACAAAATGCAGCGTCCCCTGAGATAAGCAGCCTTCTGATTACTTCGCGTCTTTCTGAAATGTATTGTAAGCTTTAGAATATCCTGGAAAGGAACATCTACCTTATCCCGGTGTTCCTACTCACATTCGAAAGGATGTGTTTTTATAAGAGGAACCACAGTGGGACTACATTGGCTTAATAGAGGAACTGAACGAGGCTGCGCGTAGACAAATAGCAGGAAAACCCAATTTGAATTGACTCCTCTTCGAGCGTTGGCTCGAGTGACCAAGCGCATGCGAGATTCCTGTGGTGCGATGCTGATTTTTCGGAGCGGAAGGTTGATAAATGACTGATTTCAGACAAATAAACAACTTGTTTGCAGAGTTCTAGAGAGACAGTCCAGACTGGTCTAGTCTCACTGGTATGCATAAATGTATTTTGTTTTCATTCGGTCGCTCTGTCTCTTCAGTCAGTTAGACTTTGAGAACATTCTGCGCCAGTACAACAAACCCACGATATCTAAACCTCGTCCTAGAGGAATGAGGCTCAAGGAAAGGTTGTTAAAACGTCTAAAAGAGCGCACCTTCTTGATATTTTCATCTCGGCCGAATAACACCTCTGATCATTCTGAGTTTCTCTTAGTCTGCTACTGTTCAGTTCCTTTATCTTTACGGCGCCAAATGATAAGAAAATAGATAAGATATGAATAGACCATAAGAGATAACGCTCGCACTGTCGAGCAAAGTTTCTATGGCCATGTAAGAGTCACCTCTAATCACCTAAACGACTTCTTGCCTTTTAAAATGTTCGTAACGCATTTCTGCACAATCACATGATTGATGGCGAAGTGCTGACAGCTTTTTTCAGCCATCTCTGGATAGCATTTCATCTGCGTTCCTCGTTCTGACAAGCCGCGTGTTTGAGTGCATTTGCGTCACGAAGCTGAACAGATCAAGGAAGATAAAGCCGATCTCGTGACATTTCATTGAATGACAATCGTATACTATGCATATAGACTGATTATATGTTGTTCTTTTGGGTAAAGCGAGTTGGTTAGGGAGCTGAAATTTACTTTCGGAATAAAATATTTTTTTCTGCATCAACGTTTTCAAACATCAACGTGGCGAGATCATTATTTTGTTGGACTTGAACCGTTTAGAAAAGTACATAGACGGTTTCCGGAAAGCTTCTGGAAGCTTCTCGACCATATTGGAAACCGCTGCTTGTGAACAAGGGCGTACAATAGTTAGACGAATAGGCAAAATACATAATGATCGCTCTCTAGTCTCAGCTACCTTGCTGTAAGACCTAGGTCTGAAGAAACTACTGGAATCAGCGCCCGGAAAGAGACATCAGATGCTTGTGCCCACGAAGACCTCTCCTTTTGTGCCTTCATTTTGACTTATTCAACATTCGTGATAGTCTCAAAGTTGAAGATTCCTTTCCCAGTTTCTGTTGCATTCCGGTCAAGGAGAAAACGAGGAAAATAAACCATTAAAATACTTAGGGCCCTCAGGGAATTCCTAAGTCTTGAACCAGAACAAGTAAACATCACATCATAGCCATAGAATTTAGATGCGTAGGCGGTCTTTAATTTTACAAAATTTCAACCACTTCCACTGGCCATAATTCATTCCTTCGCTTCTGGTCGACGCCACACGCCTGCACGCTGCACTTTGCCCGTCCGGAAAACAGCGCTTGGCCCACGTTTTGCGGTCCCCCGTACGCAACGGGCAACTGCCCCGCCGCTCGGCCGTCAATGTGCAAAAAGCGACCATTTCGTTAAATCGCGGTGTCTTAGGCAGCACTCGGCGCAGATGGGGACGATTTCAAAGTGTTCTCTCTACGTCATTGGCCAGAATGGAGGCGTTTGTGTCCACATCACATGAGCTTTTGGTTGTTTCCTGCCCGGGCCGCGCCCGTGTTGTTTGCCTGGATGCGTGCCAAACGAAACGCGCGGTGCTCAAGGAATATTTATTTAGGACTATTTATTGTGGAATAGGTAGATCGGAACTCCAAACTTTGAGAAAGACTATCCTCAAAGTGCTCCAACCCGAAAGGAACAAACGTTTGAGAGATGGCGAAGGAGAAACCCGTCGAGAGGGGGAATTGAAACGCAGTGCGAAGCACAAGGAGCTCTGAAGCCAATCTAAGAGGTGAACGTTTTTTGTAGGGCAGCTTGGACCGTCGTCTCAAGGCGTCAAAGTGGCGTTGGCGATGTGCGCCCACTCGGGGAACTGGTCGAGCGAGAACATGAGCGACTTGACGATCTTCATGTAGAGGACAACGATGATTCCGGTCGCGACGCTGGTCAGCGTGCCGCAGAACATCTGAAACTGTTCGTAGAGGAGAGGAGGGGGTGGTGCCTTCTTACCATGTCGGTGACCTTGACGTCGCCGGAGCCGAAGACGATGGCGTTGGGAGGAGTGCCCACCGGCAGGATGAAGGCAAACGAGCAGGCGAGCGTGGTGGGCAGCATGAGGGTCAGCGGGTTCATGTCGGTCTCCTGGGCCATCGAAGCGACGATAGGGATGAAGATGGACGCGGTGACAGTATTGCTGCAGATATTGGTCACGAGCATGGTGATTGCAAGACAGATCGCCTGCTTCTGGTACATGTCCGTGTGGTTGATCTCAGCCAGCCACTCGCCGATGAAGTTGGACAGTCCTGAGGCTTTGACTCCTGCGGCTAGCGCGAAGCCGCCGCCCAGCAGGATGACAACACTCCAAGGGAACTTCTCCTGCATCGCGCTCCAGTCCATGAGACGGCCGGCTTGCGTCGTTTCCGTCTTTCTCGGCGAGATCTCTCCGTCCTCCTCGATGTCGTTCTGGGGCTCTGCAATGGAATGGACGCATATTGAAACTCTATGAAAGTCACATACTCGCAGGGGGAGCTAAGAGGCTATCTAGCGAGGGAATCTCAGTAGGCAGGGCGAACAGCAGGATGGAAATGACGATCGCGCTTGTAGCATCCGTGAAATATCTGAAGGCGCTCTTATGGATGAATCACAGGAAGATGGTCTTACTCTTTGGAGAAGATGCTGGTGAGGCCGGGGACAAATCCGGGTTCTCGGGTGACCCAAAGGGTGAGCAGAAGGAGGAAGCAGGCGCTTACGGCCTTCTCGGCAAAGCTAAAACTCTAAGTAGAAAGGAATTTTTCAGTCGGTGGTACCTCATTTTGGGAAGTTGCTCCTTGGTTTCCCGCAGCGACTTCATGATCTCAGGCGAGAGCTCGGGTGCGTTACGCAGGAACACGAAGACGAGGATTCCCCAGCAGGCGAGGAGACAGACAACCATGACGGGCACGGCGAACATGGAGAACGAGAGGTAGTTGACGCCAGTGTCGGCAGACGGGAACAGTCTAAACGAGGGTCTTTAGCAAAAGGGCCTTTGACGAGTGCTACTCACGTTTCCAGCTGGCCAAGCATAACCAAATTTGGTGGGGTTCCTGTGATGGTGCCGGTTCCTCCGATATTCGCGGCGAAGCAGATGCTCAGCAACAGTCCCTTAGCCATCTTCTTCTGCTCGGGGTTCGCGTGCTTCAGGATGTTCTCGCTAAAGAGGCATTAGGTGTGCTAGACTAGTTCACCTTACTTCTTTCCCACTTTGTTATCCAGCAGGGAAGTGCCGCCGCCTCCCTCGATCAACTGCTTGATAATCGAACGTCCAATTGGAACCATCATGGCTGTTGTGGCGGTATTCGATATAAACATGCTAAGTAAAGCGGTTACCGCCATGAAGCCGAACATGATGCACTTCGGCTTTTTTCCAACCAAGTTCAGCACAATGAGGGCGATGCGAGTGTGCAGTCCACACTTCTCCACGGCGACCGCAACGATAAGACCTCCGATGAAGAGGAAGTTGGTATCCTAAAGTCAGAAGGTAAGAACTGAAGTTAGAAGAAACTAACGTTGAAGTACTCGCGGGCCACTTCTTTGCTAGTCATAACGCCGGTCAGAGGGAAGAGCGCGACGGGAAGCATTGCCGTAACGGCCAGGGGCATCACCTCGCACATCCAGTAGATGGCCATAATGCCGACGCAGAAGGCACATGTGAACTCCTGAAAGAAGAAAAGGGTAGACGTAGAAAACTGTCAAAGGGAGATCCCCAGCGGGGTTAGGTTATAATCGAGGATAGACTTAATAAACATTAATAGCTAATCTAGTGACAACAGTCAGCTGTCTCTACTTATGATCGGAAGTCTGAAGATGCTGTGTTTTATTCCTAATGCTTCACAGTACGGTAGTTGAGTTAAAAACAAACGAAACTTTTGTGACTCTAGAGTCCGTTCTAAGATTCTGTTGTACCCGAAACGCCAATTCCACACTCTTCATCCCAATATGTCACACCAAATCTGATTTGATCAATAAAGGAGACGTGCTACTGAATATGGTTTGTGTGATTATATCTATCATAAATCAGAAAAATAAAAAACGTTTTTGTGATAACTTTTCGTCAAATTTCTTTCAAAGTACCGTAACTAAAGTCCAGTAGTTTACAATCAAATTAGATCACTTATTCCGCATTGATCGAATCAACTATAACTTTTAAGGTTTTTGTCTAACGTAAGACTGATCCCAGAGTTTCACACCAATCCTAATCTAATCAATAAATTTAGATTTCATTCTGCAGATCACGTGGCCAACAAAAAACTACATTTACAGAGCTACGCTGTGTTACAATGCGTTTGTTGTTTGGTCTTTTCGGGTCTATGGCAGATATTATCAGTCTTGTGGAAATAAAAACATCCCTTTAAATGTACCTATCTGCTGAAAACCTATCTACAGGGATTTTGGACTCTTGGACTTCTAGTTTTAAACTCTGACTAGGACTTACCGGTTTCTGACTCACGAGCAGCGGAAGAAGGAGGACAGGAGCTGCGATGATCACCACAGGATTCTTAATACGTTTTCCGATGGCAGCCGCGTGCAGCAGGAAGTCCTTGGCCTTCTGGACGCCAGTGCGTGAAGGCTCGTCCCTGGAGACGATGTTGGTGCGTGAGTTGATGTTGTAGGCAATCTCCTCTTCCTTGAGCGTGTTCGTGGACGCAGCGGTGTAGTTCGCGTAGAGAGTCATGCCGTCGAACACCCAAGTTCTCTGAAAGGGACGGAAATTAATGAAGGAGGGCCCGGGGACACGCGAGGACTCTACGGCCGCGAACTCTAAAATAGATTTGGCAGGCTTGGCGGCTCCTGGAAGAAAACGATGGGCGACTTGAGGGTTTTCTGCAAATGACAAAAGGAAATTGGGTGCACTGAGGCCGCTTTTGGCTCCATACCACGTGACCCAGAGACCGTATCCCGCTCACCGATGAGTGGAATATGAATATGTGACGGAGCGGATCTACGCATGTCGGGAGCATGTTGGGAGGCCCGCCCTGCAGGAACCCCGCCCCCGACGGGCCGGTCGGGTTGGGCGAACGTGCCCACGGGAAGTGGCTCGCGACATCGGGAGAGACAAACATTGCAAATAAAACAAAGCGGGCAAATCGTTTGTTGCAAGTGCCATTAGACAAAATGGATGAAGCAGATCTTGAAAGAACAGGGACAAGCCGATCGGCCAGGACGAAGATGGATGATCGCGACCAGGGAAAGTCTTTGCATTCAAGATCGCACATTCGAGATCACACATCCACGCTAAGGGTCACCAAGGCGGCGAAGCTCTTTGGAAATGATTGATATGGGTCGGGCCTCAGTGAATGAACAAACGGGAATGATGAATGATCTACAAAGAAGGAGCGGTGTGTGTGTTAAGTGTTTTCTTTTTTCAAGCAGTCCATTGCTTAGGGGCAAAGACCACGGTGCTTCCAATTAGCCCACTTTTCTTAGCCCTTCTTCCTGCTGACACCGGCCACAACTGTTGTATCTCTTTCGGCAAAAAAAACGACCACCACCACCTCCGAGGACTACGGGGCCACCGCTCCCACGTGTTCGCAATGGTCTCAGCAGCTTCGAGCGCAGGACCGGAATTAATGGGCCCGCCTGCAACCTGGTTCTTCGGGCGGTGTGAACTCGGCTAAAGTTCGAGAGGCTCAAACAGGAAACGATCCACAGATTGCACCGTTATCGGGCCGCAGATCTTCAGAATTTTGAGCGAACGCGCGGCTTGGGCACGAAGACCAGTGACGGTCTCAATTACATGCAGTTGCGCATGAGCGGCTGATAGCGAAGAGCGCACTCTGTGTGAGCAAGTTCTCTGGGACACGCGCACCCAATGCACTCGCGACAAGGGACGGGCGTTTTTCAAGGAGGCGAGCGGTGGCATAGTCTCAATAGATTAATGCTTAAGCCCGCAAAACTGATGCTGAGGGTCGCATCGCAACTCGATGCAGTGTGCATTGCTTCAGTCTAGCTGCGCTTTATCTAGGTCTACGGTTAGCGTTGCTTGGGAAATGACGAGTGGACGTGTACTCGTCTAGAAGCACGCGGAAAACGACGTCGTCGACTGCCTCGAGCGATAGCTGAGGCTGACAGCGGAAGCTGCGGCGAAAAGGAGGGGAGGGACGGACTAACGACTGCGAGAGGGCCGCCGCCACTAGCCTCGGCTAAGTCTGGCCTCGTGGCGCCTCAAGCATGACTGGACGTCGCGTGGAGCCGTGATGTCACGGGCCGGCCGACACGCAATTATTCTACGCAAGGGAGGCGGCATTTAAGGACAGCTCGAAGGAAGCATACGTTCCGGAAGAGAAAAACACTTCTGAGTCCGTAAGGCCACAAAATATGACTTCCAGAAAGTAGGGTCAAAGGGTGCCGATGAGCACGTGGGAACGGGTCATGTGGATATCGTTGTTGATCGTTATTGCCTTATGAAGGTCAGCTCTATGTGACCAAAGATAAACCACGTGGGTCACTTCACAAGACACAGACCACGTGGGTGACCTCTCCAGATATGCACCACGTGGGTGATCGCACAAGGGATGAACCACGTGAGTGACCTCTCCAGGTATGCACATTGTGGTTCCAAAACTTCACGAAGATTTAACCCAGTTAACGCCTTTGAGCTAAAACTCAGGAATTCAACAACGGTATTCAATGAGACCACAACAAACAATGGACACAAGAGGTCCCAGAGGGCGATATCCGCCTGTCAGAGCGCCTTCTCCTTAAACTCTGCCCCCTCAGCTGTTGTTCGCGCGCACAAGTGGTCCGTCGTCGCGGTTGGCTTCCGCTTTGTAATTTTTTGAGGTCCGAATTGGCGCGCAGTTTATTTGCCCAAATCACTAGCCGGTACTTTCTGTTTGTTCGAGTCAGGCGAAATGGAGGGGTGAGAGTCAAAGGCGACAGCAGCGGCCATTCTTGACCGCGCATTGTCAGATTAACCCTTCGCCCTACCGCAATCGTCTCGGTTTTCCTTACTTCTACCACCTAAATCTCTTCTCTCCCGGTTCCATGTCGCTCAACTTTAACGATGCGATCTTCAACTTTTGCAAGTACTACGTCTCTCCGGAAGACTACAGGAATGCGCTCCAGGAAGAGTTGTTTACCAACAAAGTTAGTGCCTATGTGAGTGTCTTGACTTCAACTCGGATTCAGGTCGGATTTGCCGTGTTGAGCGTCACACCCGCCCTCTCCGTAGTCTCACTACTGTCCAATGTGTCCATGCTGGTCCTGGTGGTCATAGCCCTCTACCGCGATCGTCTACCGAAACACAGCTACAGGTGCTTATTGTTTCAAAAAAGAAAAATGCTTTCGGCGCTCAGTTTCCCGAAGACACAGGAAGCTCATTAAACGGAAAACAAGAGCTATCATAATCCAAAAATGCATACAGTTTTGGAAATATAACACTTCTCACCGACCCCATTCCAGCGTCGCGTGCAGCAGACTGGCTTCCGACCTACTCATGGCCTGCACCATCATCGGCACCGGCATCTCGGCCAATCTTCACTCGAACACAAACGCCATCATTGTCATCTACTTCGTGATAGTCACCTTTTCCTTTGTCTCCATCAGCATCTCGCATCTGCTCAGCATAATCGTCCGCCAGGTTTGCACCCCCAAAATTACCAAAACGCGCTCGCTCTGCAGGTCAGCCTGGAGCCGGCCAGCGTCTACAATGAACTGGTGCAGCGGCGGAGCCTTGTAGGAGCCATTGGGATCTCATGGACTGTGGCAATCGGCTACGGTCTCGCCTACTTCCCCATCTTCCGCGCTATTCTCTCCAAGGCAGACGTCTCTAACGGTAAGCGACCGCGCCCTGCAAAAAAGTCTCTTTTTGTTCCGCTAGACGAGGAGTCAGCACGCTGATTTCACTTGTCAGCAAGATCCTGGGAACGGAATGATTGGGGCCCACAGATTCCCGCAGTTTGCATTAGTCATCAGAAACAGGTGGAGCTGAGTCTCTCGACCGCCACCTTCGGACAGCGGGACTAAATGTAAATGCAGTTGGACTTAGCCAGATATAGCCACCGACAAAGCGACAATTAATTCGGTGCCGGAGAGAGGAAGTCAAAAGTGCAAAAGTGCACGATGACGAGTGCAAAGTTTTTGAGTGCACTTTTGCTCTGTAGGTTCGGAATTGCTTCGTTGTTTAACACTGTACGAGTGTGATCTTGCAAGGGTAAGAACAACGTGCGATGCAAAAGTTATGGCGTTCGGGATGAATAAGTGATCACACCTATTATGGTTTTTAATCCTCTCCGATCAGTGACCAGAGCTGTGTCCCGACCCGAAACTTCGTGATTCCCGACCCGGCGTCCCGTCCCGATCCCGAAGCTTCGGGAATCCCGACCCGAAATCCCGACCCGTCCCGAAATCGGGATCGGGACACAGCTCTGTCAGTGACCCATGTAGTAGTTGCCGCCACTTTGATCGCCTTTCTCGGCTGTTAAATACTTGGTTGAGAAGAATTGTTGCCAGTAGGCTCACTTAAAAGAATGCCGGGCAGCTTGGGACTCTGGTTGCCTAGGTGACAGTTGAAAAAGGTACAGAAGAAACTACTGAAAAAGCTGATATTTTCCATACTAATTAGAAGTTTCGCGAATCCATTGGAACAATCCTAGCCGTGTTTACACCTTCCACGTTAGTATAGACCTTTTTCATTGAGGGACGATTTATCGTCTAAGAAAGTGCCTTGTTATGACGGAAATTGCTGTTTATTTTTGTCGTCAATCTCGAATGTTCCGTGCACTTATTCTGTAGCCTGTCTCAAAGGTTTTTGAAGCTCCAAAGAATGTAGGGATGAACATCAGTTTTCTCCCTTCGCAAAGCCGGTAGGCTCTGGGCTCGGCGCCCGTGGGAAAGCAGACGGGCCAGCACAGATTAATGAGATGCGCATTCTTCTTTTGCACATAGGCATTCCGCCCTTATTCAGTAGACAAAACAACGGCTGGCGCTTCCTGTCGTTGCAAACTCAAGGGACCGTTTTTTTTCTTTAGGCGCGCCAAAAAATGTACTTTTACGTTTTGCAGCGCGCATTCTTCCATCACCAGATGCAATTAGATTATTGAAAAGAATCCCACATTTGTGATCAAGTTACCACACTTATTCAAGGCGTATTTTTTGAGATTCGTCGAGACAGCTGTTTCAAGAAGAAAAGAATCCGAATAAAATAGGGAAACGGGAAGTTGAAATGCGCTGACAGAGGTGAACTGGTATCCATGGAGATAATAAGGTACAATGCCAACCTAACGCAGCGTTTCGCTGACCACTACAGCTAGCCACCACCTATTATAGAAACATTGGAGCCACAACGGCGCTTAATTTTTAACCCGGAAATTGAAGACCCCAAAAACCAATATTTGGCAATTGGTATTCGTGAGCGTTAAGAGGCGTCGAAAAGATCTTGAGGACCCAGCCAACCTCTCCCCGCAAATCGACGGCGCTCGACATGTTGCGTTAATGAATGAAGCCGAAAGAGGTTGCCGCAAATGAAGTGCTTGACATTCTTGGACAAGAAATAGGATTAAAAATAAGTGATGAAGTGAGGAGAGAGAAGGGAGGCAAATTGACAGTGTGGAAGGAGAAAGAGAAATCGGGCAATTAAGAATGTTGCAAAGTCAGTTGGCTTGGTCTGCCCGAGAGTCAAGACTGCAGACTGGATTCCAGAATTAAAATACCTCAGCAACGAGGGCAAATATCATGGGACGCGCCCAGACTTTTGCATCATCGAATGTTTGGGCACATTCTGTTCCGCGGGCAGCCGACCAGTCTACGCCTCATTAATCACGTTGGTCTGCTTGCATAAAGACAGTCAACTAGTTCCACAAGGGAGGCAGAAAACGACAAGGAAGGGTCAAATAATGACTGAAGTTGATGCTCAATTAGTAGCAATGCAACTGTAAAAATAAAAAAAAACAAAAAGAAAAAATTTGAAAAAATATTTCTCGAGCGCGGATTCGAACTTGGGCAGAAATAACGGCATTGAGGATTATTACCATTCAGCCATTGAGACACTCGGCGGCAGCAATCTGCTGGCTACTTGTTATCAAGTGGAGACTTTTAAGAACGTGTAGTCCATGATAAACTGCGTACCAACTGGAATTTCCTTTTTTTTGTACGCTCAACTTATAAGTTTAGCGTTAAAAAGTTCTCCTTGTGAGCCTTTCCAGTTCAGCCCTCTATAGAATATTGACCTTAGGCTAAACGAGAAACACCGAGATGTTCCCTCCTTAAATACGCACGGATCAGACTCCAGACTCTGTCCCAAAAAACATAAAATATCAATTTATTTAAAGAAAACTCTTCTATAACAGGAATGATCGAAGTCAAGCAAGAAACAGAGCCCTCCGCCGCGGCGCTGACTCACGCCAGCGACTCAAAAAGGAGAGCCAGCGCCGCTTTCCTCAATTTGTGGAATGTAATTTAGGAAATAACATCAAACGAAATACGGCTGTTTTCGTAATCCAACTGTCAGTCCCGAATCGTCGATTCCAAAACAATTGGGGACTACGACCGCATGCATGGAAAGGAGTGCGCCGAGTTAGTCCAAAACAAAGGCTTCATTGTCCTTTTGATCCTGTCGGGAGAAAAACAGGCTTGAGCCGAGCTACATTTTCTCAACCTATGCCATTTATTTATGTCATTTTGTGATTTTTTTATCTAAATAAGACTGTCCTCATATCTTTAGACGTTTATGCACATATCCAACTTCTTTTCCGATTCGTGTCTATTTCCGGCATGGCATGTAGGGTTCGGCATGGCAAATTTGCAAAGGTTTTGTTATGTCTGACATTTCGATTTCACTTTTGATAACTCAAGCGGCGTCCTTTGATTCATACCGGAAGCGAAAACACCGCCAAGTGCTCGTCAGCCCTTTACGATGAAAGGTGGCCCTCTGAATGCACTTTATCGTCCCATAAACGTTGGCTTCATTTTTGGTTGAAAACATAAACTGAACATCGAGTTTTGGATGGCGAGGGGGCATCACATGGATCCGCAGCAAAGGCTGCTTTTAAACAAAAGTTGAGCCAGTTATTTTTTAGGCGTTTTTAAAAACATTTTTTAAGTGTTACATGTTTTTTGGCATGAATAGCGTGTACTTTTAAAAGGAATTTGGTCGCTGAGACGTGGACCTGTCTGCTCAGTGGTTAGTGAAAGCTTACAATGCGGCTTCTGCTCAGGTAAGACTCCCTTTTGTCAATGCATTGTGGCGGACGTAAAGGAGCGCATCGCTGAACAGGGAAGTGCACGCAACACTGTCTCGCCACACGATGGCCAGACGTGCACAAAAGCGCAAAAAAACGAACGAAAATTATGCAAAAGGTCGGCGGCAACGTGTACCTGTCACTCAGACCCTTTTATAGTCTGTTTTTGCACCAGATCCTGAATTATTTAAGCCCACATTTGCCGTCGTTACCTTAGCTAATGGTTTCAGGACAAACGCGATTAACCGGTTTGTCACCCTGGGATGCAAAACATCGCGCTCTGGAATATGCCAAAGTCAAAGTGTTGCTGTGACAACCTGTTCTTGTTTTCGCATAAGTCTTCCATACGGACAGGCGCGATAAACGCAAGAATTGAACGGATTAATGACCCCTTTGTTAGATTGTTTCTTCAAAAACGCATGAACTAAGGGTTGTCGAATATAACCAGATCATTGAACTTGACAACAATGGACTTTCACGACATTTCACCCCATAATTTGAGTTAGGTGAAGTCAGGGAACCGTCAATATACCAACTGTAGCCCTGTGTCAAATGATACTCTAGATTTACTTGAGATCGTAAAGTAAAAGCAGGACAGCGGAGCCGGTCGTTCTTTCACTTAACATTTCAGAAATTCTCCGAATAATTGTCCAATTTTAAAGATTGAATGGTTTTAAACAGCTCATTGAAACCTCTACTCACGCTCGAGCAATACGAACGTGACTTAAAACACAGTGGTTTTCAATTATTAAACTCCCAGGACCCTCATTCCTAAAATCGAATATAAAACTAGCGCTCTTTAAAACGATTACTGGTGCGGTCGTGCCAATTCTGACCCTCAACACACTGCACTACATCTTGTTTTTCTTACTATTAAGATTTACTAGAGATCTAAACGCAGGACGAAAATAAAAGAAAATCACCACCATCCTGACATCAGTTTTGTCATCTATGTACCACGTCCCCTTCTTTCAGTATGCGCCTACCGTTCGTGCCAACGACCACTCTTTCTCCTCAGCTGCATCATGATCGCCGTGTTTCTGGCCATCGTACTCGTTTTCTACTTTACCGTTCTGTGGAACCTTCGCAGACACAACCGTATCCAAAGGTGAGTTCCACACCATCCCACATAGATTCAACTGCCGAAGGTTGAGGAATGGCGCAGCTGGATGTAGACGCCGAACCATCAAGTACTTGTGCTTTGGCGGGCACGTCGGTCTCTACACCGTAGTGTCGAGTCTCCTCTTCGTCGGCACAATCTTCATCTTCATAAACGTGGTCAGATACGCGAAAGTGACCGCGGTCATCGAGGACGAGTGCAACATCAACGAGGTGAGAGCTTGTCCACACACTCTGGCTACAGTCCCGTCTAGTTCATCGACATCCGCAATCGCATCCACGTGATCGCCTCAGGCGCCATTCTGCTCTGGCTGGTGCGCATGATCTTTGATCCGGTCATCCTTCTTGCTACGGACTTTCGCTCGCTCGTCCCCTTCGTTCTGAGTTCGGACCTGCAGCCTCTAAACGACGCTGAGTCTGTGTGCAACACGGTCACGAGATCCGAGTCGCTGAAATGGCGACGAAACCTTATCCATTGTGATCTCAACTCTAAGGAAAACACCATTTCCGCGTGGGATATGAAAAATTGAAGGAGGATATGTTTAAGCATGCTGTTCAGATTTGTGATAATCGTTCTGTTGCGAAAGTAAGTTATTAATAAATTAATAATCGTTAAGTTATAAAAACGTCCTGGAATTTCTTCGGCTGTGACTTTTCCTGAATTGCTTCTTCTCGAAAGTCACAGAAATACAATAAGTCACAAGAACCGGGAAATTCTTCTGTGATGTTCCCCTTTTTTGGCAAGTCACAGAAACAAATAAAGTTAGAGAAGAAGGAAGAATCACAGAAGGCGGAAAAGTCACAGAAGAAATTCTGTTTCCGTGACTTTCCCAACAAGAAACATTTTTATATCGAGATTTCAATCTTACTATTGGTCATCAATCTTAAAATCTAAAAGTCGACAATCTTCTTTGTTTTGGTAATCCGTACTCTGTGAGGCTATCCAAATTCATTTCGCAAGTTTCCTGTTCTGTGCTTCAAAACAATGACGTGAGCTTTTGGTCGCAAAGTAATGAAAAACAGGCTTGAAGACTGAAATGGGCATGAGTGATAAACGGCGCATTTCCCAGTGTTTCATGATGTCATCGTGGAAGTTCTGGAAAATTTATATCGTCTCGAGACTTTGTAAATAAAAGAGGCCTGTGCCCGACACATGATGGCACTCGTTTGGGATTACTCGCAATATATATTGTGTGATTTTGAGAGGGCCTGACTATCTCTGGTTTCCAGCAAAAAAGGCTTTGCTGTATACATAGTGGAAAATGATGGAAAATGGGTCTAAAGCTGAGATAACGCCCTATTGCTAATGTCACAACATGAATTTGTTAAATAAGCAAAGACAGATGTGAATTTCTACTTCGACGCTGCTGCATTGCAAGATCTTCGCTTACTATAGCCGCTGCTCTACTTCTCCAAAGTCTGCTTTTAATAAAGATTACACATAACCTCGATCTCTTAGCTTTTAGAGCATCATAACGGATGCCTAAGCACACAAAAGCCGATCATTTTGTCCTTCTGGCCGGATACAGTGAATGAGACGTTGTTGCGTGATCTTGCCATCTGGAATCGCGGGGATCACGCGCCAGTGCACGGGTCGGCGACGAAATAGGCGAAGACTGACCGCATACGGACGATTAATTACGTCATAACGGAAAGATTTACTGTAATACATCATCAAGAGAAAGCCGAAACTTGGCACAACTTGAAACATTTACGGTGATTGCGGAGATGAGGACTCCTGGCTGAGGGTTGGCGATGATAGGTAACTATCACGTGAGCTTAGGCCCGCATCGACACGGTTCACGGTTGTCTCGGAACGGGTTCACAGGGCGCCAGTGCCCCGGGCATTGTTTTTCTTCGACCAGGGTAAATCGACAAAGTATAAATTGCGAAAACAAAGCCGACATCCCTAGTTGTCATTGCCTTAGTAGTCATGAACGTCCGTATTTTCGGTGCCCTCACAATCACGACGACTCTTATCCAGCTCTCTGCCTCCTTCCTGTTCCCCGGATTGGGAGGTGGTGGAGGAGGCTGTGGATGCTGCCCTCCTCCGCCTCCTCCGCCGCCACCATGCATCATGCTCCCACAGATTCAACTGCCGCAACCCTGTATCCCTCCGATCATGCTTCCTTCGCTTCCTTCAATTCCCATGTGTGGATGTGGTCGCAAGAAGCGGTCGGCCAATGCTACCGAGCTGTTCACTGGGGATGAACCAACATGCACGGATCCCGAACTCCGCAAACTTATTCTAAAGGTTACAAGGTGATCTGTGTGACTTTATGTTTGCGTTTTTACGTTCAGAACATCCAAAATGATCTGGTGGATTCGAGGAATGCGATCGCTCAAGCCGCTAATACCCATTTCAACCAGACGGGCGAGTTCGTGGCGGTGTGCTCGCCTGGCAAGATGGACCACTTCGCAACGACATTTGACACCTACTGTGTGGACGGATCGCCCCAACAGACTTGCTACCTATTCAAGATGGACTAGTATGTGGCTGCAGACACTACACCCCGCTCAGAAGGCATCTCTCATCGCTATCTCCCTCTAGCTGTATCATCGACAAATGACAAAATTTGATCTGATTAGCCTTAAAAACTTGTCTTGTTATCACTTATTTATTGGAAGCAATATCATCTCTTGCAATTGGACTAAACACTAAATAGCACAAGATTTAAGAAAACGGGTTAGGCCATGCGCATACCGGAAGCAAGAAAAGCATTCATATTGGCTACGCGCAAGTTGTGGTCATGGCGTGTAGCAAACGAGAACGGACGCCTCACGGCAACACCTTTATCGGCTCGCTTTCGGAAATCATGGGTGGCACAGATCGGATTGCTTCATTGTCACTTGGGTTGTCGAACACTTCAAAAATCTCCTTTTTTCTTCGAGCTTGATTTTGTATTGGGATGGGAGAAGCCGTGCCAAAGGACTGCCACTGGATAAAGCAAGATTTAGTGCGGGACGCATACTATAGAACAATTAACTGTCGAACTTCTGAAATATGTCGAACAGTCGACCGGTTCGATTCGATGATTCTCGAACGCACGAATCGAGTCGATTCGATTCGATTCGTGAAAACTCGAACATGTTCGATTCGATTCGACAACCCTAAGCATCACTGATAACCTCATAAAACAAGGACGAGATAGTCTTCGAAGGTGTTTTCCTAGTTTGCAGTTTCGAATACCACAAGAAGTTAGTGGGATACCGGATCCACAGTCTGGTTGCTTTCCTTCATTTAGTGCTTGTTCTGATCGATTGATACCAACAAAACACGCAATTCACAACTTTTTATGAAGCTACAACCGATCCATCGCTATCTTCACTCGTTGTGCATATCCTGTTAGGGCTGAAACGTCCCGGCCGAGTCCCGTCATTTTACCCGGGACCGGGGCGAGACGAGTACAGCCCTGGTACCAACTAGATGGAAGCCCGATCTGCATCTGATGTAAGCAAGAAAATTTCGTCCATTAAAAAGTAGCCTGAGACCTTCTACCGGCATTAAGTTAAAGCACTGTCCTTAATTGAAAAATCCGATTTTAGCTTTCATTTCAATTTATGATTATGCAAAAGAAAAAATGGTAAAAGCATCGGCGATAACCATAAGTAGTGAAACTATTTTCGGACATTTCAAGGTGATCATCTAACACTTCCTGAATGCCTTCGGGCGAAAATTTAATTTCTCCTAATTCCATATTTCTGCAATATTGAGTGGAAAATCACGTAATTGTACAGCTCTGTTCGAGTTGATCTCTCTTAATCCTATCAAGCTAGTTAACCTCGCATCCAGGTGTCCTTGGCAATGACAACAGCAGGTACGCTAGAGCACCAGTTCCCAAAGATCTAGTGATCCATATTCTGCTAATAGTAGCCTTTTGGCTCTTGTCACCGCTGCGAGTCAATTAAAGTCGGAGGTGTTGCTTCGCTCGCGAGGTCTCTTCAGCTAATTATCCAACAGGTAGAGGACTCCAGGGACAATGAGTATGGCACGCAAGTCGTTATCTCGCCGCTTATTCCGCGCTGTTATTGACGCTACATACATTTCTTCCATGCTTTTTCTCTGTATGAATACTTTAGATGGCCTTCCGTGAGAACGAAGAATACCGAGAGTCTCTGGAAGAACACCAAGACTCTATGGCCGATGGAAACGATAGTGCTGCTGTGGGAGATCACGGTGTCTCGGTGGAAGGTGGCGGGAACTCTGCTCAGCACAACACTGTCCCTCGATCTCTGCCCGTCTACGAAACTCAACTCATGATCAACCGACTCAATCCGAATAACGAGCTTGACGAAGACCCTAGCCCGCGACCTGAGTGGCTTGAAAAACACTACGACTTCGCCTTTAAGGAGTTCACCGAACGATTCGGTCGCTTCTGTACCATGCCGAAGAAGTACATCCGCCTCGACGAGAACTATAAGCTTAACGCTATAGAAACATTCCATGCATCCGGAGTCAATTGCAACCCAAATGTTAACCTCTACGACGGAAAGGTAAACGTCATTCCCCCCTACCCCAGGGACCTAGCTAGCAGGATATGTTTTGCTCTTCTGCACCTGAAGTCTGCTGACTTCCACACCACATCTCACTGGACACGTTCAAACATACAATTATATCTCGTAATTTTGCGGCACAGAGTATATTTAAATGGTCATTTGCTCCTGGGCATCAAAGCTCACCTTGGGCTACGGTAGATTCTTTTAGCTCTTCACTTGTTGTAAGCGTAGACTGGGAATTGCGAAAAGGCTCTATGAGGCTAAATTTTTGCGGTGTATTCCTTGGTGAGCACATGGATGCATCACTGACGCGTTTCTGTTGCCTAACCCCGTTGAGAAACACAGATCTCTGAGGGAAGATTCATGTAAATAAGCGGACTTTTAGCTCGTCTCCGACCTTGACAATGGAACCCTCATCGAGGATATGATGCACATGTGCTGCCAAGGTGGATTCTGCCAGATAGACGATATCTTCCGTGACAACATCGCCATCTTCGGCGCGTATTTGGAGGACCCTCCCGACCTGAACCTCGGCCTCATTGATGACTGGGGCACGGACGAGAGCGTCCCGTCTCGTATCGTCACTCCAGACTTTTCGCGTCCAATTGATGACCCCACGGAACTGTAGAGCGACACAACGACGTATTTTGTATTTATTATTTACCAAGTCTCTCATTCCGTCTCTCTCATCACTCACCCAATATATACAAATACTGTACACGATATATAAGTCTTGTTATAAGACGTCAGGTTCTGTCAATCTATCCGACGTTGACCAGAGTTTGCTTGACGGCGCCCTGTATCAATCTTCCTGCGTACCTCTCGTCCAGTTTAAAGTACGTCTGCACTCTTATGTAGCGTTCGTGTATTGACAGTCTAAAAAGTTTATCAGTAAGTAATTATATAAAGGAATATACTATTGTAGTTATTAATAAGTAAAAAAATTAAAACTACCTACAGCGAATATTTGATAAAATTTAACTTTTTATTTAATTTAAAATTTAATTTTGAAATCTGAGTCGTAAAATTTCGAATGTAGAATACGTCAACTTTAAATTTATCCTCGATATTTGTAACGCAAAGACATTGTTTTATAGGAATTGTACAGATCTTCAATCCTTCTACGTAAAAGCTCTGCCCTTTCCTTAGCAAAACGGGAAAAAATATAAAGAAAACGACCTACTTGGGACTCTTCAAAACGACTCCTTTCATTGTCGGCATCACAAGACCCATTTGCAGAATCTCCGTCAGCAACTGTTCAAGAAACTCCGCCCCAAACAGTCCGAGGTCTCCGAACACCGATTGATCCACGTCTCGAATCCTCGTTTCAAGTAGTTTAAAATCCAGGTTCTCTATCGTCGCATTTCCGACTATCTTCGTCCCGTTGATCCACAACCGGACGTTCGCCGTCATTGTAGTTTCCGATTTGAGAACCTAAAGTATCCGGTTGCAGCGTTTTCCAAGAAGCACATATGTTACCTGCATCTTGACTTGTGATGCGTTTTTTGGCCTCACGAACATGTTCGTCTTTCCGTGGAGGCGAAACCGCGCGCGGTTCTCGATGAACACCAGGATCGGCGCTTTTTTGGCCGTGAATCGTACTTCGACTTCTCTGTTGGGAAACTGCTCGCCCAGACCTCCGAGGAACTCTCCGATGCAGAAACCGGACTCGCACGTCGTTTGCAAGATGTCTTTGAGCTGGCTGCTGGATTCCGGCCCTACTGTCACGTCCATGTACCGTTGTTGATAGGCATGATAGAGGAGGGTATTGGCGATGTAGTCCGTGCCGAAGAACTCGATCATGTGTATTCCTGTAATTGGTCGCTGATCGTTAGCCCTGCTGAACAAGTGGATTACCGTGAGGGGGAGGTATGTTGAAGTTTGGTGGATTGAACGGCGTTCCGCCGGATCCTCTCCTGAAAAGAGTAAATTATTTAAATGTTAAGAAGCGCGTATCGTGCAACATTAATAGCATGACAGTAACCGTGCGTGGATTCCAATGACCACCCTAATAGTCGGAATTGTTCCGCCGTCATCTGTCGCTCTTGATAACTTACCAGGAGATCTCTCCTTTGGCCTTCATTGCAATGGATCCATCGTTGATGAAGGGATCGCCGAGGAGACTGTAGTCGAGAACGAGATTTCTCTCCCGCAGATTGTTGACGAAGTTAAGCAACGTGTAGTTTCTCGCTTTCTGCTCGAACTGTGATAGCGGCTTTCGAGGAGAGATGCCAAACGTCTCGCCGATGATATCGAGCTGATCTTCATTGATGCGGATCTAATAGGATAAGAAATAAGGTGCCTTCAATAAATGATACTTGCTTTCAATGGCATGGTGGACAGGATCGCGTTCATGTCCTGGTTGATGACCTTTTCGATCATCTGGCACATCCGCTGCTCGACCATGGGCTTGAAGTGGCCGATGAGAAATGCTGCAATTAACTGATTTTACTGTACGTTTGTGGAGTTGCTTGCACTCTGTGGGGATGGTTCTCGCATGTGTTGAACACCACAGATCGAAGCGAGAAAGTAGTTCATGAGCGACACAGACCTTTGAAGGTGTTGATGAAGAAATCCGTTAGAACGCCCGTATTGCTGACGTTGAGGTCGACGTACCCGATCTCCGATTTACAATAAGCCGATTCCACGCGCGGTGCGCCCAGCGATGTTCTGAACAAAGATTATCGACAAGTGGAGTTACATCGCATGTCTAACCTAGTCATTCGTACAGATATGGTCATTCCAATGTGGCCAAGCAGGGTCTCGAACTGTCCTCGAATGGGGACAGAAGGCAATAGAAGGGCGCCGTTCAGCCGCGCAATAAATTCTCCAGCAGCTCTAAAAGTAACATTAAGAAAGCAGAATGACCACGCACTCACCTCAAGTGCATCTTCGACATAGACCAAGTGAAGAGGTTCGGCTTTACCAAATCGAGATTGTACTCCACGGGTGCCCAGTACTTCGAGATGAAAGCGTTCTCAATGGACACCTGAAATCGCAATCCACAATTCAAAAATGTAAGTTTTCCACGCATACCTGACCGGTTTCGACCGTTTCCGTGATGGTCGGCAAGGACAGTTTGAGTACCTCATCGTTCACCACTTTCATGCCCACCTCCCTTAAATAAGCGAGTCCGGTGGGCATCAGACGTAGATAAAGCCCCGGGTTGTCAGGGTGCGTGTTTTGCTAAACAATTAGAAGCTAAAGACGTCTATTGGCGTGTCGAACGTCGTGTCGTCACTTACTAAAAGCAGCGGGGAGATGACATCTCTGAGGGATTTCGGCTCGGCTCCGTTGACCGTTCCCAGCGCTGTGCACACAAGGAGCACACGCAGAGCTAATCGAATCAACATCGACTCCTGTAACGCGCACTATTACTTTCCCTTTCAGAAGACACGCAAGACCACGAAATGTTAAAAATGAATGAAATCTTGACTACGGGACAGGTGATGAGATCGGCGCGTTAAGCGGAAGTGTCTTGAAAATGACGGAACATCCCTTTTTTGAAAAACAAGGGCTATTCGTGTTGGTGAGCAGTCGCAATCATCCCAATTGTCACATTAATCATCAAACACATAATCGTCTGCGCAACAATCGGTTATTTTACAAGGGTATCGCGCATTCCCGCGGGGTGGGGTTCACTTTTTACGACCTTTTGCAGTCTGCCGAAAGTGGGTTACGTCCAAACTTTCGATTGAAGCGCACAAGAAGTTTATCCAAACAGGTTTCAAGTCAGAAAGTGGCTTCCACACCCGCCTGAGCCACTTTGCTAGTCCACATAACGACGCGGCAACCTCTCAATCCCTTGGCGAACGAGAGCCCCGGACCAAGCCAGAGCCCGAAGATGAGCTCCGAGGAAAAGTTTCTTGGAGCCACAGCTGACAGCGTAGAGTGAACAAAGCATTGTGCGCGCCGAGCGAAAGTCCGAAAGGGAACAGTCGCATGGAAGGAAGGGAGAAGGATTGCGCGAGCGAGCGCACTAATCAATAGATCCGACTCTCATGAAACACTTAATCCGTTCAGCTACTTTGTCTCTGGTGCTCCGATCGAAAAAGCTCGCCGGCGTAGATAAGGCGTAGCCGGCTGCGCTGGTCAATCCTGGAGCGGAGCGGTTTGTTGCGAAAGAACCGACTCCGGAGGACAGTCGATCCTCTCTACACAAGATTCCCTTTCTGTCGTCCAACGATGAAGAGAAAGATCGTAATCGAACGCCGCTCTTTGAAAAGACGGATAAGCAGCTGCCGCTACCTGGGTCCAAGGGAACCGGCGGCACTCCGTCTACCACGGTCAGCGCGGATTTCTCCTCAAACCGGATGTCGACCGGCGCCCTACATATCTCTTCCCCGTATTTAATACTGGTTTCTAGCAAACCACGCTCAATGTCAACTGGGTAGAGAGCAGTCGCCGAGCAGTAGGAATTTACTGCTAAGCCGCTCATTTAGCAAAACAACCTTTGATTCCTTGGTGTTGTGGATGTTATGCTCTTAGGGCGCAATAGCGCGGCCACTTTTGGGATTTTGAGGGCTTTATAACGATGCAGGTCCGATACGTCAATTGCCTTTTTGCTGGCGTACAGCTTTTAGAACGTTCGAGGATCGAGTAGTGCTTATGTCCTGATAGAGCATTAGGCACTCCCATGAAGTCGGCCACTATGTCCATCAACTAGCCGCTGTTTAGCCAGAATTACGTTCTCAATCATATTGCGCATTTAAGACTATGTGCATCATTTAAAATTATACAGCCTGTATTTTTTAATCGCTTGGCTCATGCTTGCACACAGTTCCGGACGATTTAAACACGGAAGTACAATACATTCTTTGAAAAATTGGTTGACAACAAGAAATGATCATTAAAGAGATGGACTCATATATACATTGCTGTACATCCCAGTGTATCTCGGTAGAACTTATTCCATTATGATTAAGGAGACTCAGCGAGGAATCCAGAGGGCGACGATGGATTCTCATAGGGTTCCGTGACCTCTCGAATCATCGTATCGGCAATTTCCTGCATGCGGTTCATCGATGTCTCCGGAATCTCGAAATTACATACTGCTTCAAACACTCTCATCTGGAACTCCTTTAGGCTCAAGTCCATAGCACCCTGAAATATGTGTATGAGCACTGTAGAACAAGGAACGTTACCTCTTCTTCAAATATCCTTTCCGACACAAAGGTTATAAACTGGTTGATGCCATGTTCTTCGCATATTCCCTGCACTTCGCCCATGAGTTGTTCGTCCAGTCCATAGGCGGCTAACAGTTGCTCGACTCCATCTACGTCAAACAGCAGCCTATTTTGCTCCTCTTGTTGAAACATGCTTCTCAGTACTTCTAGTTCCTCGTCATCTAAGCTGTCGTCGGAATCGTCGTTATCATCGCTCACTGCCGGTCCGGATTGCACATCGTTCCAGTTGTCGGAAGGACTCGAACAAGTCTGCTGTTGGGCAGAAGGCTTGGACGAACCTTCATTCAGTATATCCAGCCCGGTGTATCTCCAGCCCATTTCGTCGAATTCGTCCTCGTCTTCATCATGTAGCTCGATAATCTCGATCTCTTCATCATCTGTCTCCTCAATTTCCTCGTCCTCTTCGTCTTCAATCTCCTCGTCCTCTTCGTCTTCAATTTCCTCGTCTTCCTCGATCTCTTCGTCTTGCCTGCCTTCCTCGATCTTCTCGGACTCGACGCTGTCGACAACGTCTTCCGGTCTGGGGCTGATGTACTGAGTATCCGTGTATGATGGCGGAGGCGCGTCCCTTCTTTCTAGCTCGGCAACCGCGTCGGATCCTGACGGGGGCAGGTCGTGCAATTGTTCAACCTCGGCGAACACGTCGTGGTCGTGGGATTCCATATCGACAACGTCTATCGGGAAGGATGGCATGCACTTCGGATTGTCCAGGCGTGATTGAGGAGGCTCATCCTTTCTTTCTGTCTCGGCGAATGCGTCGGATCCTGATGGAGGAAGGTTATCCAGTTCTTTCAATCCTGAGTATTCCTCAGAGCCGTGGACGTCGGTACCGACGACCTCGACCGGGACCTCCGGATTGTCCGAGCATGATGCCGGAGGAGGTTTGTCCTGTCTTCTCAGTCCAAGAAGATCGTCGTAACATGATGGGAGAAGATCAGGCACTGTCTTCTGTATTGGGAATTCGCAGTCATCGTCGGAGAGGTAGAGAAGGTCTTGAATACTTGGACTCATCGGCGCCGGAGTCTCCGAGATTGGTGGAGGCATTAAATAATCAGGTCGCTCTGCTACCAAAATCTCTTCGTCGTGAGGGGAGCAGCCACGAGCTGTCTTCGCCGGAGGCCCTTCGTCGTACTTCTCCGTCTGATGCTCTAAAATCTCCTTGTCGTGAGGAGAACAGCTGCGAGCCGTCTTTGCCGGAGGACCTTCGTCGTACTCCTCCGCCTGATGCTCAGGAGATTGTTCTGGAGAAAAGCTGATAAACTCTTCCATTTCCTCGAGGCTGAGGTTGCCTTCGTTTCCACTTGATTTCGACAACATGCTTTTGAGCTTGTGGGACAATGTGCCCGACGAAGACGTGAGATTCTTCATTCTGAAAAACGCGTTTGTAGAAGGAAAAAGGCACGAAAAGCTCGCGATAGACACAACTAATCACGCCTTGCTGGGTGGCCTAGCTTTCCGCGGAGCGAGCGCGTCATCGCGTTACGTCACCGCGTTGCAGACCGCTCTCGCAGGTGCGAACATCACTGTTTTGACGATAGATCCTTCTATTAGGCTTCCACAATAAGCAAACGTCCTAAATTCAGACGGAAATTTCGAACAGCAGAGCACCATCCTGGTTTTGTTTCTATAATGTAGATAGTCGCCGCGGAGCTAAATAATCGTTAAATATATATTGATAAATTCGACTACTGCATTTCCAGAACACACGGATCCCCGAAAATTCAAGCATTCTTGAGCTAACGTTATATTATTTTCTCGACAAAGGATCGAAGAAAAGAGCGTTCGCGACGGTATGCACGTGCGAACTTTCAAACAAACGCCGAACAAAAGAAAAGAACGAGCCTGCAGGCAAGATGTTACATAGCTTACATGTTAGCAGAATCCCCAAGAACAACTGTTAGACACACCACAACCCCATGCGTTCTGTATAAATCATAGGCAAATAACACATTGTTGCATAAAGAATTGTAAAAATACCGAAGGAGAGACAGAATGAAGGAGCCACAACGCGGCACTCTAATAGCACAGAAAGTTCTCAAACCTCATTGCCCGAGGAGACATAATGGTCGACTGACTAAATACCAGACTAAATCAACTTATGCGAACCGACGAGACTTAGACAGTCTAGACTGCTGAAATCAATTATATCTCAATCGCTCAAGAGGCATGGTCGGCACCGCATCACAGGAATCTCGCATGTGCTTGAATACATAAACCCACTTACACTCGAGCCAACACTATTCGGTCAGTAGTTTATTTCATTTTAAAGATGAAAGAAATTATGACATTATTATTTCCAGATAGTAGATAAATAAGCTGAGTGGCCACTAGTCCTCGTCATTGGAGCCAGAGTCCCCCGAGTAGAACCAACCAGATCCGTCAGCAAGCGGGAACAGTCGAAGCGGAGGAGAATAGCATGTAGGGGAAGAGCATGAAGGAACGTGATCCACATCACTGAAAATGAAGACGGTTTACTCATAAAGTCAGATTATAGGAACTCACCGGGTAGTGCATTCTTCTTGGTGTTGAATTTGAGAGCCAGGGCGAGAGGACGGACCAGGGCAATCGAATCCAGTTTCACCATGAGCGGACGGAGCGTAGCCATAATAGTTGTTGTGGCTAGAGGACGGACCAGGGCAATCGAATCCAGTTTCACCATGAGCGGACGGAGCGTAGCCATAATAGTTGTTGTTCATGTACACTTCTTTTGCTTGGAGTTCGGCTTCGTGTGCTTCGCGCGCCTCTGAAACAAACAAATATACTGCTGAAAAAGAAAATCTTACCCTTCTCAATCCAGTACGGCCCGCCGGGACTGTAACGGTCGACAAGGTAGTTGATGAACTCGTCGTCAATGTCGCTGCTTTCCGCGCTATCGTACACTTCTTTTGCTTGAAGTTCGGCTTCGTGTGCTTCGCGCGCCTCTGAAACAAACAAATATACTGCTGAAAAACAAAAATCTTACCCTTCTCAATCCAGTACGGCCCGCCGGGACTGTAACGGTCGACAAGGTAGTTGATGAACTCGTCGTCAATGTCGCTGCTTTCCGCGCTATCGTACACTTCCTTGGGCTTCATTTCGGTACCGTCTGAGACAGGCGTCGCTGAAACAAACAAGGAAATAACTAAACTGATAAGGGAAAAACGTTACCCTCTGCGGTCTCACAATAAGTCTTAGATGGGGTGAAGATAGGATAGTACACCGGGTGGTTGGGGATAGGCGGGCCAACGTAGTCTTCCCAGCAGGACACAGTCTCGGCAGCGGCAGGTGTTGGGACTTGAGCTTGAATTCGGTTCCGGTTCTGTTCTCCCGCATGGGCACGGTCTCGGGCATGGGCACGGTCTCGGGCATAGGCACGGTCTCGGGCATAGGCACGGTCTCGGGTATGGGAACGAGCTGAGGCTCCGGTACGAGCTGCGGCACGACCACTCATAACTTACACCTGTAAAATAATAATAAAAAGACAATAACAGGCAACTACCGCGGCAAAACACACGTCTCAATGTAACCGTTTGAAAGCAGCAAATTGCATTTTCTCAGAAGCAGACTGTCATCCCAGTCAGAAACCACCGATATACAAACTCAATTGAATTTCATACCCCGTCTGACCGAGACAGTTGGGACGCTAGGGGAGAAGATCCGCTGTGGTTGCATATCGATCGTATCAGTTGCTATCGTGCCGAGATCCACTGCTATTTAAACGACTTTCCCTGCAGCATTGACTGTTGTGTTCGTCGGCTACAAACAATCGTAGAAATAGCCTAGAGAGATATTTCCTGGCAAAAGAAGGCACTTGCAACGACATAAAAAATTAGCACACTGTATCAAACGATTTGTTAGATACGTTCCTATTATAACGGCAGCATCTTTAACGGCAGCATCCGAAGAAGTTAAATTTGGCTTAAGCTCTCAACACGTTCTACCAATCACAATTTCTCTTCAAAATCTTCGTTCAGAGTGTTGCTACTCCCCTTTTCAAAAGTCGAATTTTGTATTCTACACGTATTTAGGGGGGCATTTAAGAGGCAGATTCCACCTGATCTCTGTTGTGATTTCAAACTATACGGTGTGCTTATGTATGCTGTCTGTAAGCAATAGTGCTCCACTATATTTCTGGAGGTCTGATATCACCTACGTCAAACATATGGATCAACCACGTCCTCACATCTAAACAAGCTTGATATTGTGAACTTCCAAAAGGAAAGATGTTCAAGCTTTCTGAAATTCCTCGTGTACCATTACAGTCACACCCAGGCTGCTCATTCAATGCGGAAGATATATAGCGCCGAAGTCTCGACGTATGCCCGACTTGTGTAGCGCGTTATCTCTGTCCACTTTAGAATTATGGCCCTAAGCCCGATGTTTTTCCAGTGGAGACGTTTACCGAATGTAGATGTGCTCTAATTCCACCACTCTGACTCCAGGGTGCTCCAGTCGAAGACGTGAGTGGGGTAACGGCGGCTTCGTTGCCCAATTGACCGCGTAAATTGTTTCGGACTCATTCAGTGGGTGTGGCAAATGACACCCTATTCAACCGCCAATTTTCCTCGCGCGCTACAAACGAGACATTATGCGCGCGCCGCACTTGCGGAAGCTGCCGGAACGATACCTGCGCTCACGGTCTGGGCAGTGCGCGAAAGGTCCTCGTCCGGGTGATCCTGGACAACCTGTGCGCTTGCCACTCGTCGGCAATCTGTGCTCATGACGGATGAGTATTGCTAGACAACTCATCAATTAAGAAGTGATCAATATGTTTGAGGAAAGGCGCGAGAGGGCTTTGTTGGGGGAGGGGCAGGGCCGCCAAGTCAAACGTCCAAAAGGAGAAAGCAATACTTCGTCTCCTCCACTCAGAAGTCGTCTTTGTTTATGATCTGCTCCGCGAAATGATGATGTTGTTGTGATTGGCCTTCTGGAGGTTTTGTTTTTTCGGCCTCCATACACAGTTAGCCTTCTAAGACGAGCGCCTACTTCAAAGGGATTTCAGCTGAACGGTGTTTGAGCTATCATTGGTGATTGGCGTACTAAATTCTTCCTCTGCGGTCCTCTCTTTGTAGCTCTTCTAATTGAAGGAATCAAGCTTGGTGCGATATACAGATGCAGTACACATATACTTGAGAACATATCCGCCTATTTTTTTACCTATTTTTAAGTGCAATCGGTTGACCTATCGGTTCTTAATGCTCAATTTTGGAACAACCAGAGCAGTCAACTTTTAATCTTGGGTTCAAAATTTAAGTACTCATCACTTTCTCAAAGTGGCTTACAATTTTTAATCCATCTTTACTGTTTTAAAAAGCCTGTCTTATACAGATGTCAGATTAACCTTGACCATTTAAAACCCAAGATAGCAAAGAATCCTAAGGAAAGAAGGTTCGGAAATGGTACACTTACGCTCAACGCTTGCTTGACATGAAACGGAGTTATTTCCAGTTGAATTTGAGATACAGCCTGAATACAAAATGTTATCTTCATACTACTTCGTCTCCTATGTAGTAGCTAATACTCTGTAAGATTCTTCTAACAACAACCCCCGAAGGTGATCGCGCAACGGCTCCACTTCTAGTTCTTCCATTCATGACATATACTGGTAGTTTACTGCTTCCTGTCTGTCCAGAAGCTTTCTAACCCATCAAATAGAGATGAATGTCGTGTTTCCGGAACGCCGTTGAGCTATCAGCGTCAGAATGAATAATGACACCCTCCAATCTAATTGGGATAAACGGGACGACTGCATGAACGATGGATCGCGTAACTCCCTTGCACTACAATTCATATCTAAATGAAGCGATACATTCCCTTTTTTATTATACGCGTTTATTCCTTAGCAGTGCCAAACAGTGCAATAGTGCCATACGAATTCATATTCATTCAAAGCATAATCGGGATTAGAGGTGCTATATTCCGCAGCTTCCACGCTACATTTGTATCTTCACATTCCTTTCCTATCCAAACTGAAACTGGCAAGCGGCGATATCGCCTCTTCTAGAACTGTTGTGAAAAAGGTCTCATTCCTGCCTCAAAAGTCAATCCCATTGCGCCACTTCTGTTTTTATGCTGATTCCATTTTCCCTGAGCTTCTCATCCCCTACCTCATCCCCCTATGGGACAGAAAGTCAAAAAGTGAACTCTCGACTCCCTTGCGAGGAGGACAACGGCGCGCGGCCGAGAAGAGGAATTCGAAACGATTTATGTTTCCATATTTCATAAATGTCCGCAAATGTCATTATGCAAAGTATCAGAAGCGCGCGAAGTGTGCATCCCCTCCAGGCGTGCGCGATTGCCACAAGAGGCGCGCTGAATAAACGACAATTATGTGAAAAAAGGTTATGGATTTTTTGAAGCGTCTGTTCTCGGGGACGAAGAACGCACTCCTGAGTCGTCTTCCGGCGGTTTCGGTACAGAGAAGAAACGTGTCCTTATTGAGTTCAAATATAGTCATCTGTTCCTTACAAATTTCTGCCATTCCGTGCTGTTTACAGTATTCAAAGCCATATTGACAAAATGTTGTCCTTATTACCGTAATCTGTTACTGTTTCTCAGTGAAAGCAAAGTTTTTGTTTCCTCCGCTTCTTGGACGGTGGAAAGTTGTCCACATGGGTCCTTCTTCTGTAAGCCCTGAAAAAAAACGTTGAAAAATTGTCTCCAAAACATGCTCAAACAATACTTGATAAGATAGGATCAGTAAATTTGAACCAGATATGGATCTTTCTCTGCTTTAAAGCTACAGAGACCGAGACGCACCCCCGCGAGCCCTTAGCCTTTGAACGCGGGAGCATTACCCTTAGCACTCACTTCACGTAACAATTGCGGCGAACGGTGCGGCGGCGCCGCGGCTAACTAAGTGGTGCTTGAAGTAAGCGCGGCAGACTGATGGATCGGCCATAGATTCGAGTCCTCTTTGCATAATTGAACGCCTGGAGTCCGAGACTTCCACATTGATGCGTGACTAATGATGTGCCCGTTATCTGTTGTTTTCATGCGTCGTCGTCGAGGCTCTTTTGGGTCTGCTGGAAGGAAGGCGAAACAAGCGGGCAGGCGGCGAAGCGAACATGTTGTTCCCTTGTGATCTTCATGTCATTGTGTTTAGGTATACTATGGCACAGAGCGCTGACAAATGCATATTTCCGACATGAAACGCCCGCTCGTTATCTATCCCATCTTTCTACTCTTCCTTAACTTCGCCAACGGCGCATCCTACTGTGCCGAAAGTAACTTTGCTCAACTCGTTCCGCACAGAAACCGCTCAGAGGGAAACAACGACTTCATAATCTATGGAATAACACAGGTTCGTCCCTCGGGTCCTGTGCTCCGGCAGAGGAGCGAAACTAATTTGCATCGCCTGTTCAGGACTGCCAGATATTTTTTGCGCGACTCGGGGATTACTCGGTCTTCAGAGGTCTTTCCACGACTGCGTCCATCACTCATTGTAATCCCAATCTTGTGAAACTGCACATACGCCGTTATGAGAACGGATTTGGTCTTGTTTTGGTTATCAGGCAGCCGAATAATAAGCTGTGCACGCTGCCAGTAGAATTCCCTCGTCTTTCCACGCTCTCCGGCAAGAAGGTCTTCAGGTCAGTTCCATTCAGTAACTTGAAACGATCGAGAAAAACACAGTTGTTGTCTTATGTGGTAGAAAATAAGAAAACATACGTTATCACATGATATCTATTTCGTAACATTTCCCACACAATTTGTGCTGAGAAGATACCATCGAGTCCTTAGAGAAAGGCCTGTTTACTCTTTATGAAATAACGTTCCTTGTTCAGAGCCGGTAAAACTAAATGATCCGGACACCTGTGTAATTCGTGTAATTCCCACTTACATACCATAAAATATCTTCTTACAATTCTGCCTTTTCTTGTTCTTTCGTAGGGCAATGATTTTTCTCTACGATTTGGTTAACTGCTGACAAGTGTTGTACCATAAAGAATGAAACACCTACAGTTAAAGGCGCTTCCTCAATCATCAAGTTAGTTAACCACCTAAATTTTTCACAGGATCTTCACGCCGTCATATCGTAAACATTTTATTTCAATTTGTAGAGTTTATAAAATTTAAGCTCGATAAGACCAACTTTTTATATGTAAGGTATTCCCCTAAACTTATTTTTGTGTTCCTAGAAAATGACCTGCCTCCATAAGCCCCGCCAGTTTTAAGAATTTCTCGCCAGCTGACTAATCCCTCATGTACGCGCCTGCTGAACACTAAATATGATCGCTTAAGCACTTCGTTACTGACATGTTACATCCAAAAAGTATGAAGACAACCATGTGCCGGTGTCAGATCGCACGTAAACAAGTCACATTGATTAATGGCAGGTGTCGGTAAAGGCTGACAGACAAGATCAGAGGCAATTATAGGCCACATCGTCGATGTTTTTGACAGTTATGGTGTGAACAGTCATCGCTATCGGGTGATTAGCAATTAGTTTCTTTATTGTGCATTGAGCTTTGATATCGCGTTGCCTTTGAAGGGACCATAAAACCGTCGTAAATTGCACAATTCCCTGTCTGCAACTAGCAGTCTGCTCTTTCTCCTAAATGCATGAGGAAGTCTGCAGTCGGAATGGCAAGATGCCTGGAATTCAAGCATAGCAATCGTTAGATCAATCGTTAGCCCAAAGTTCACACCGGAAGAAGTGGTCATGGTTTCCATACGGAAGACCACTCCCTTCTGATTGTTTCCCTGTACGAAGATCAGATCACAATCGCTCAGTTCTGGTCAATGGTGACATGTACACGTCGTGAATTTGACAAACTCAGTTCTAATGAATTATTTCTTTCTCTGGAGAGGAGGAACTGGAACAAGGAAACGCACGGAAGTGAGCTTTGAGCTACTGTACCCTAACGATGCCTAAAGGCAAAATAAAAAGAAGAATGTCGCGTCGGCGCATAACTGTGACTAGAGACAAATATTTAAGAAAAAAAATGTAGAAATCGATGGTGATTTTACGTTGTGTGTTAGCACCGGTGTGAGAGAGTCAGACAAACAGAGAAAATGCATGGAACGCATAAACTCTCGACTTTCAACGTTCGACAATGTACCATGACCCGGAGCGTTCAACGTCTGTGACATTGTTGTGCTTATGACCTGAGTATACAAATCCTATAACGTATCAATGGTTCAGCTAACTATGTCGTGCTCAAATTTTGAGAATAGGCACGTTCGCAGCAAAATTCCTAACTTGCCCTTTGCTGCAGCCCAACATCTGCAAGTTTCATTCGGGATACAACGTGCCATAAATCATACACGTCTTGTAGCAGACGGATAAATCGGTCGTCTGTCTGCATTCCGCTGTTACAACAGCGTTCAGCTCCCCGCTTGACGCCCAGTTGCACAGTCTCCAGTAAACAGCTCATTATCACTTCCTGAACTTCGCCCAAAATCAATCACCGAGCGGCGCCGCCCGTGGGTTCTCAGAAGCAGCGACGTCAACAAACAGTTACCTTTCGACGAGCAGAAACAAGGTCACAGGATGTGCATTTTCGCGCGGAAAGGCTAATTTGGCGTCAGGGAACTGGAAGTACCACGTGCTACATAAACCGTTTGGCGTTCGCAGTAGCAGGTTTTTGCAAATATAGGCAAATGTTTGTATGAAAGGACAGATAGCTTTAAATTTAAATATGGATTGAGCATTTGACTAAATTTTTACCGTTTGTACGATCGAACGAAGACCACAAGCATTGCTTGTAGAATAGGGCTGAACTATGGCCACAATACCTTTGTTTACAGCACGTTGGTCCCTTTCATCTTTCAGCTTTCTACATCTCAGGATTCGTCAGTCCACTCAGACCACATCAGCACCCGTTTCAAAGAATATTCAATTACCCCCTAGTTCACTACCGTCCACGGAATGTGAGCAAAACAAAAAACATTTCGCGCTACCTTCCGACCTCTAAGAATAACGCCGATTTTCGTCTTTATTTTCCGTCGTCGCCCTTTTGCTGACTCAACGTTCCCATACGCGAAGCTGTCATCAATCATAGCTCAGAAAGCAGACGACCTTTTGAGCTTTCTAGCATTCAGACGTAGTCAAAATAAGAGAAGCGATTTGTGGTCAGATAAAGCATGTACGCACAATGATCATTCAAATAGAGCGAAAACATGTAATCTGAGATCGTCAGATGTTTGGTGCTGTGGACTCTCTTGCTGCGCAACCTTCTATTTTTACACAGGCCATAGTACAGTGCTTCTAAGTCCCTACGGCGAGGCCAGGAGGAAGCACTTTGCAGGTGCGCTAAGCAGTGAGACTAAAGTGGACAAAGTGACAAATTGGACAATTGCTCTTCGGAGTTGTAACACCCCATTTATCACGTAGCTTCCGCTTCTGACGTACGCTTTGTTTGCAGCTACTCCCTCCTGTCGACCCTAAAGTTCGCAACATGCTCGCACACAAGCGACAAAAGTCGATCGACCCTTGTTCCAGGTGAGCTGGACGCAGCGGCTCGTGATTAACTCGTTGTTGATGACATCGCTGAAACGCCGCCGTTGTAGATCTATCGTTTTTCGACACCACCTTTTCCGACATCTTGTATTTCATCGACGAAACGTCCGTCGGGCCCATATGGACGCTCAGGCAGTTCCAAATGTTGCCGAGCGGATATCTGAAACCGCTCGAAATTTACGACCTTAAACACCCCGCATTCGGTAGGAAAAACTGAGACGCCGACAGAGCACTCTTAACTCATACAGATCCCAAAAAACCCGATGCCTACGCCAACGACAACATGGTTCAGTCGGACACAAAGTCGCTGTACATCTGGAACCGGTCACAAGCTCAGCTGCACTCCACGTGTGCGTTCGACGCCATCTTCAGGTTTGTTGCAACAACGCCCTCCGCTCGGAAGAAACCAAAAACCGGCGAGGCACAAACCATTCTTGCCATCCAAGAACTCATAAAGTATGCATGAAATCCAGGTTTGGGTTAGAAGGTGGACCGACAGATATATAAGGTCCTTTTCGAAAGTAAAGCTTGCAGAAGCACTGTTCCGATGATTTATGGAGGCAAAGGTTCCCTAGATGAGGTCATCTCCTTCGGCGAAACGCCGCAACATTGGCATTAAGGGCTCAAGAGAAGATCAAAAGGACACCCCCGGAAGCAGTGGCCTTTTCCAAGGCGAAGCTCCTCGGACATGGAAGCCTATGACGTGGTGTCCTTTGCTCGGCTGCTTAGACTTCCTGTAGCATCTGTTCCAGCGGCCAATCGAGTAAACACAAAGAAATCGGGCTTGAGCCACTCGTGATCGCATAGGCATTCCTGCCACGAGTTCATGTCCTGCAATTAGTACCCAAGTCTTAATGAGAAGGAAATGAACTCTTGCATCAGATCCCATCACTCTTGTTTACATCTGAAACTCCAAATCAAACAGCACTCAAAAAGTGCTCAAGCACCACAATATTTTCATTTTCCGCTAGCCACCCACTCAAGTTCGCGCAGACGCCTTTGCCGAAAACACAAACTTCGAGTTTCAGACGTGTTTGTACCGGTCGCGACCAGGGATGTGCGGATGATCCGGAATCCGGAATCCGACATCCGAAATCCGGGTATTTTGGACGATCCGATATCCGAAATCCGAGATCCGATTTTAAAAGAAAAAATCCGATATCCGAGATCCGAAATC